>PVIC010002046.1:0-82254 GCA_004025085.1 Thryonomys swinderianus | reverse complement strand
CTTTTTGGAGACAGGGTCTCACTTTGTAGTTCAGGCTGGCCCTGAGCTCACTATGGTGCCCAGGCAAGCCGCCGTGAACTCAGCAATCCTCCTGTCTCTGCCTCCCGAGTGCTGGGATTACAGGCGTGAGCCACCACGCCCAGCATCTTTTTCTTTTTTTAAAGCAATCTTTGCTTCTTTCAGATTTCAAATACAGAGAAAAAGAAAACACTAACAGTAAGGAAACACCTCCCTCCCCCACCAGTCCTGCAAGCTCACCCAGCCATTAGGGCCTCCTGCTCCAGCGTCCACCATTCAAATCAGGAGCCAGCTCCTGGAAGGCCAGCAGGGCAGGCCTAGATGCCCAGGGTGTCTCCCACCTGCACAGGAGCCTGGGCCATGCTCAGCACAGAGAGGGGAAGAGAGTCAGCAGGAGGAGGGCCCGGGTGGCCTCAGGCAGCAGGCACTCGGCCCTGCAGCTGGGCTGGAGCTGAGCTTTGCCACTGTGACACAGGGTGGACTAGACCCTCTTTGAGCCCCATCACTCTCACCCTATCCCTCCAGGGACTGCCTGATGACCCAGCTGTCCACTCTGGCTGCAGAAGTGGATCCACCCTGGCCAAGTCTGACTCCCCCTGCTGGAAGTGTGTTCTCCAAAACCCAGAGCTCCCACAGCTGCCCCAGGGTGCCGCTTGCACCATTGCTTGGATGTAAGCAAGAAACATGCTACCTTAAGCATCTTACTGGCCACTGAATGCACTTGATGCTCCATACCACGCCTTCAACCCTGCAGCCTAGAGTGTGGCACCATGGCGGAGTGGCCTCGCATAGTTTAGGGCCACCCTTCTCTCTGAGGATTTGCTTGCCCAAATCAGCGATGTCAGGCATCTTGCCCTAGTGATGAGGGTGTCAGGAAGGAACCTAAACTGGCTGGAACAGGACTCCCCCCAGTTATCATCTGGAAACCCTCCTAAGGCAGGAGGACAAGAAGCCCAGGGGATCCAGAAATTTCACCTTTTCTGAGCTGGAGCCCAGTGTGTATGGGGGGGTGGTGGTGCTGGCTAGGGGTGTGGGGGCTGTGGAGCCACACTCCCAACCCTTAGTCTCAGGCTCAAGGGAAGGACAAGCTACTGGTGTAACCGGGCCAGGGAGGACCAGCCTTGCAACTTTGGTGCTACCAGGGGGCTGAGGGTGGACTGCAGTGGTGCCCAGCATTCCTTCCACGCTGGCCCAGCCAGAGCTCCTGCCAGCAGAAGAAAACCCTCTGGAGCAGAGGGCAGCGAGGCTGCTGGGCACATGGGCTGTGGACAGATGGGGGCTGCATGCCCTGATCTAGTGCTAATAGCAGGTACCTGAGGGGCCCCTAAAGACACTTCCTACGTGTGTGTGTGTGGGGGGGGAGGGGAGGCCAGGGTGCTTGGAGGCTGCACCTGGAGCTCAGTGGAACCGTAACCCAGGTGGGAGAAACCAGGTCTAGTCTGAAGCCTAGAGCCCACTTGCCACCCCAGTGCCCCCTGCTCCTAACTCCAGGCTGCTCAGGGAAGGACAAAGAGAAGGCAGGGTGAGCAAAAAGAACCTTCCCAACATCTGCAAGGATGAGATGGTGACACCTGACCCAGCACGCTGGCATCTGGCCTTTGCTGCCAGTGCCAGGCAGCTTCTCTGGGAGGAAAGTGGCTCCGGGAATCTTAGAACTTCCTCCTTGCCTGCTCCCTTCCAAGGTGGGAAGGTTCTGCCTGACCAGGTACCGCAAGGGCAGAGGGGCTGCTAGATGTGCCTGGTCTTTGCAGGGCAGTCCTGATGTCAAGGTCTTCTTGCTAGTGCTGGCCCAGAGCCTTCCACCTGCAGCCCATGTTCAGCCCAGGCCACCAAGAGCAACATCTCTCTTCTGCAGCACGGCCCTGACCCCTGTGTAGGACCCGAGGACCAGCCCGAGGTTTATCCATGCTCCAGTGTTTCTGGCCCAGTTGTGTCCCTGAGGACGTGCATGGGGCCCTGGATGGAGATGCTCACTCAGGATCCTCCCTGGCCATCACCTGATGTTTCTGTTGGTGACCAGTGGGAACCAGAGAGCAGAGTGGTCACTCCTTTGCTGCACCTCAAGGCTGATGTATGCCTGACATACAGTGGCGCTCAGCTCACGTCTGGGTAAGTGCAGGATGACAGGACTTTGCGCTGGGTGCACAGTATCCAGAGACCTTGTGCTCATCTCTCCTGCTCAGCTGTGGGCCATCAGCCTTCACCCTGTGTCATCAGTGAATTTGACCATCCTGTCTCCTGTCTTCTTCCAGGCAAAGGCCCTGGCCCATCTTAAAAGCCCCGTTTGTCCACAAGGAGGCTGTCAGAGGTTTGGCCAGTGAACCTTGTCAGCTGTGCTCCCTCAGAGGAGACTGGGCCACCTGGCCAGATCTGCTCACAGTGGACTTCTCTGGCATCAGGGTCATACCTGCCTAGTTTAAGCACACACAAATTGTGAGTGTGATGGATTCAAGACAGGGCCTCTGGGAGAGAAGGTTTGGCTTCCAGATCTGAGGGCCCTGGGCTTGGCCTTGTGCCTCTGGGTCCACAGCTGGAGGAACCCTGGAGGGGGCGCTTGGGAGACATCAGCACCATGATGTGGGTAGCAGAGATGGAAAGTTTTAACAGCTTCCAGGCAGACTCTGGCTGGTGGTGATTGAGGAGAGGAAGGGCGCTGGCTAAGACCAGATGAGGCTGGGTCCTGCCCAGAGGCAAGTGGGTGGGCTCTCTCCAGATGGACTGGGTGATGTGTGGATCCACCCAGGATTGGGGGTGGTTGAGGGAGACAGGTCAGGGGTCCATGGGGAGGCAGCAGGGTGGTGTCACTCCAGGAGTGCAGTGTGCTGGCCTCACGCCCACCCCTGCCAGCCAGCACGGCCAGATGCTGGGTCAGAGCCAGCAGGGAGGGTATGATGGATCCAATGTCCCAGAGGAGGGGCTGGGACAGCCCAGAAAGGAGGAGCAGGTGGGGCTGTGGGCAGTGGGTGCAGGTGGGACTGGGAAGCTGCCCACTCTCACTCAGGGGTGGGGGAGACCTGGGGGAGCCCATCCAGGCAGGTGGCAGGTCCTCACCAGCTCCTTCTCCATCAGGAAATCTGAGAAGTGCAGGGCTCAGCACTTTCGCCCCTGAGCTGCATTACAACCTCATAATTGAAGCTATCTGATTGGAGGGCAGCCAAGCAGGTAGATTACAAGTGATTAGAAATGATAGGAGGGCCTGAAACTCGAGACAACTGGGCTGCCTCCCCACCCATGTTCAGCTTGCCCCAGACCCACGGGCCTGAGCCTCCGCCTTCCCAGCTCCTCCCACCTCCCGTGAACAGGTCAGCAGGTGGCCCTGGAGGACATGTGTCCCACCTCCCGGAGGAAGTCAACGTCTGCCTGAGGCCAGGCCAGCCAGGCAGGAGGGCCATGCCCACCCAGTGCACCTGTTCGCCACATCGCCCTCGGGATGGGCCACGGGAGTGCGAGGTCTCCACCCTGGGTGATGGCTGGGACCTCAGCAGTTGGCCGACTGCAGACTAAGAGGCCCTTCTGAGAGCCTCCCCCGCCCAACACTGACCCTGGTGCTTCGCCCTCTAGGGGAGGCCAGAGGCCCTTACCGGCACTGTCTGGGTCCCGGCGATGGGCTGCGTGCTGGGCTCAGTGCCAGGCTGCTCGGGGTGCGTCTGTGCTGGTGTGTACAGGGTCATGCCGTGCTCTGCGGGGACAGGGGTCTGGCCAGAGTAGTCCTGTGTGGGGTGCGGCGGGGGCGGGGCATACTCGGTGGGGATGCCATTCTGAGGTGGAGGGGGGTACTGGGCAGGGGGGTAGGGCTGGGCCATCGCCTCAGGCGGAGCCGTGGCGTCCTGATTGCCCTGCAGAGGGAGAGAGCAAGGCCAGGTTAGAATCCTTCCCTTCCCAGTCTGCTGGGTCAGGGCATCCACCTGGGTGGTTTCCCAGGGCCTCCGTGGTTGGACACAGTACTTTGCAGGGCATTTTCCAGGTGCCCCCGTGGGGCTCTCCCAGGATGGACAGCAGCACGGGTAAGCAGAGGCGCTGGGCTGCGCATCAAGTAGCTTAGGTCCAGAGTCTCCCCGGTTGCTGAACCGGCTACTTGACGTCAGTTTATTTTTTAAAACACGCCTATGTTGTAAAAACAGACCACTTTATATTGTGACAGCTGCAGTCTCACATGCAGTTAGCTGTGCGACACAGTCATGCCTTAGACACCTTCCACTGGGGCCCCGACAGTTGGTCCCTAAAATCACCAACACCAGGCTGATCACCCAGTGTGGAATGGCACCTTTATTGCCAGTCTCTGGCCTCCTCCAAGCCTTGGGTTTCCTGCTGAAAGGAGGGCAAGGAGGTGCCACAGCCCCCTCAGGTTCCCCGGAGCTCATGGAACAGCAGCGTCACAGGGTGGAAGGTCCTGTTCCGGTCAGGGCCTCCCGAAAGACAGGCCCCTCCTCGCTGTCTCCAAGGCCTGCCACCCAGGATGGGACACGGACTCTTGCTGCTGACTGTAGCTGCTCCCTTGGGCTTGCAGAGGCCAGGACCCTTCGTGTGGTCCCTACAGCGCAGTAGGGCACTGCTTCTTGGAGTAGGGTGCCCACGGCAGCCTGCAAAACAGGAAGCTATGTGGGGAGCTGGGGTTGCAGATCCTGTCCCACCTAGGCCTCCTGGGTGCTCACGAAGCCACTGAGTGGGGCCTCTGAGCTGCCTGGAGGAGCCTGGGCCCTCAATGTCAGGATGAACATGGAGGGGGGCTTCAGCCACCCCCTCTATCCTTTCTTGCAGATGTGCTCTGGGTGCAGGCCCCTCTGAGCAGGTGAGATACACCCGTGGCTCCCAGTTGAGCAGCTGCCAGGGGAGGCACTGAATGGTCTGATGGGGCTGGATGTCCTCACATCCTCCTGGAGTGTGGATTTGCTAAGGTGAGGACAGGTATGTGGTGCCCCACACCGTCTCTCTGTGCCTTGGGGACCAGCACACCTCGCTCCACACTGTCAGTGAGCACCTGCTGTGTGTGGGCACGGGGCTGCCTTCCACCCCGCCACTCCTGTCCCTCTGCCATCTCCACTCAGCATCAGAGCTGTGGGCTGAGTGGCTTTCCTGCCCATGCACACGCCAGGCTTCCCTCACAGACCAGGCTGCATGCTCTACTGCCTGTCTCCTGGCACATCCTTGGCCCTGGGAACATGCCTGAGTCTGTGCACCCTGCACCCATCACTCAGGAGAGGCACCTGCCTCTTGGGCGTCAAGAGTGTCAGGCCAGAGCCAGGCTGGGCTGGGCTGGGAGCAAGGGGACAGGCCCTGCCCCGTGGAGCTTGCACACAGCAAGAGGGTCTAGACTGCAGCTGTCCAGATGTTGAATCACCCACGATGACACCAAATCCTGCAGGGGCCTGGCTGCCACAGGGATCTGCTCAGATGCTGGTGCACCTGCTCCCACTGCCCAGGCTCTCATGGTGGGCTCTGCAGGGGTTGTCACCAGGCGGGCAGCTCTGGTGCAGAGGACCCTCCTCCACTGCCTCCCCCTCCTCTGCATGGTGGCCAGTCCTTCCTCTCTGCAGTGAGTCTGAAACTAGGACCTCACTTAGGCTGCAAGAAACAGCTCCCTGACTTGCTGAGGTCCTTGTCTCACTGGCCCATAGTAGCCCAGAAAGCCACACCACCCATCGTCAGCAGACATGCTAGGGGCCAGCACGGGAAGGGGAGACCTAGAGAAGGGAGGGGAACACAGAGGATGGGGTGCTCAGCAGGGATGGGTGGGCCTCGCGTCGGGGGTGGCCAAGGTGAAGGGATGAGCAGACATGGCACAGGGTGATGAGGAGAGGGCCATCGCGGGCTGCGCCACTCATGGGGCAAGATCAATTCACTGATAAATATTTGATTAGAGCCGTTACTAACTTACACCAGCTTCCCAGCTTTCCTCTCCTCACTCCTCAAGCCCCAAGAAAGGGTGGGCTCCCAGCCCACCCGCTTTCCTCTTGCTGGACTCCAGTTCTCCCCAGGGACTTCTCCTTGGGCACCATTTGGGCAGAATGACAGCTGCCAATCATACCCACTGTGATGGTTCCCACAGGCTGGAGCCAGAGCCCAAAGCTAAAGGGCACAGTCAGGGACCTGCCAGCAGTGTGTGCCAGGCCTGAGGGGCCTCAGGTGGGCAAGAGTCCCTGCGAAATGGAGACATTTTAGGGGCACTGTAATAAAAGCAGTACATTTGCGTACTGTGTCCTTTGCTTTTACAAAGACTCATTTAGTCCTCCTGAATCCCACAAGGTGGACACTGAGGTTCGGAGACTCTGGGGCATGCCAGGCTGGTATAGGAGGAGCCAGGGTAGCAGTGCAGTTGGCCTGGGCCACAGGCCCACTTGGCTGCTTCTCCACAAAGACTGGCCTTTCCTGGGAGGGTCCGGCAGGGGGAGAGAGAGACAGCATCCAGACCCTAGAATGCACAGGGATGTGCTGGCAGGTGGCTCTGGGCAGCATCTGTCCTCTCTGCAAAAGGTTCTCCATCTGCAGGCATTCTGCAATGTCCTAGTCAGAGGGAGGCAGAGCAAAGTGAGCCAGTGTGACTCGGCAGGTCCTAGGGTGATCTGTGACACCAGTGCCTGGCATTTCCTCCACGCCATGCCGGCAGTAGTGTGGTAAGTCAGCTGCATTTCCCAATGATTTGATGAGCTTTAATAACATCACATGCCTGACCCCCCCTGAGCAACAGAGGTGGCTTCCAGCCCACATTTCCCAGGAGATTCTGATATGTGACCCTGGTAGACAGCCCCAGGCCAGACTCAGTGGGAAAGCTCAGGGGGCTTGTGAGTGCCTGGCCCACTGAGGGGGCACAGACAGTGTTTGTCTTTCTTTTTCTTCCTCCTTCCCAGGTCAGCTGGGGTCAGAGTCAGCAAGGATCTGGGGCTGGAAGGCATGAGCTAAAGAGTTCCCATCCAGGCAGCAGGGTTTCAGATGGCATCATTTTGGAACAGCCTTTTAAAGAATCTGGCTCTCCAGGGGTTGGTGCATTCCCAGAGCAGGGTCACCTATTCACCCTGTATCTCCATATGCTCATGCCCAGCACAGTACCCTGTTGGTACTTGGAAGAATCTCAGTGAGTAGGTGGATATATGCATATATGGAAGGACGGATGGATGACTGATGAGTGGGTGTCAAAGGCTGTGTGTAGATTCTCCCCAAAGCCTCATGTAGTCACAAGTGGAGCTTTTCAGAGGTGGCTGGATATAGGGTGTGTGATGCTGGGATGGTGGATATGACACTGGCATTGACTCATGTTGTGATGCTAGGATTAAAGCTGCCTCATACTGGATGTGAATGGTACCCACCCTAAGGGTAATAGTTTGGATGGGATATAAGGCACAGAAAGAGTGTGGTTGCTTGTCACTTGTTGCTTTGCTTCTTCCCTACTTTGCTGCCTTCTGCCCACCATGAACCATTCTCCTCTGTGATGTCCCTCTGCTGTGCTACCCTGCCCTGGAGCCAGCTGCCTATGGACTAAAACACTATAGACTGTGAGTTGTGAATCTTTGTACAGTGCAGGCTCTGAGGCTCTCAGGCTTCTCTGCTGCCACTCACTCTCTAAAGGTTTTCATTCAGTCTTAAAATTTAAAATACCCTCTACGTGACAACACCCATTATATCTCCATCCTCACCTTTCCCCAGAATTACACCTGCTATGCAGCAGTCTCCTCTCAGGTGTGTAATATATAGTTCAAGCTTGACATGCTCCCAAATGTTCCCCACTTTCCTCCCATCATGCCTATCAAATAGGCCTCTCTCGAGGTCTTTCCTGTCCTGGGAGGCACATCCTGTCCCCTTCCCATGACAGCACTGAGCCGAACTTCAGGGTCGACAGTAATGACTATTTGGTCCACACTCCACACACAATGCAGCAAAAAAATAAATAAAATAAAAATAAAGCCACCCATTCACCTTCATTGTGAATCCGTCATCTCTACCAACTCAGAGCTCTCACAGCCCCACACCTGGTCTCCATGCTCCTGTCCCAGCCCCTCCAGCTCACCAGTCTAATCCAGAGACTCATGCGGCCTCCTTAGTTAGATCTGAACTCATCTTGGGTCTTGTTTCCTCCATCTCTCCTCTGGCCTGTTCTGTTCCAGCCACAATATCGAGCTGCCCATGGACATGCAGTTCCTACTTCAAGGAATGTGCCCTGGCCCTTCCCTGAGAGGGGCCTCTTCCGGGCATCCACAGCACTCCCTCGCTCCAGGAGGCCTCTCTGAATTAGGGTCTGTCACGGCTGAGATCTACCTGTGTGAGACAGGCGATTCAGTCAGGGAGTGCTACACACATCTGTGGGTGAACTTGGCAGCTGAGTGTGCTGTGGGCAGTGGGGCTTCTGGGTTACACCGAGACCTGGGGAGTGGGCTGGGAGAATGTGCTGGCTTCCCTGGCTGTTCCCTTATGTCTCTGCTTCCAGGCTGTCATGGGATCACCACCTGTCCTCTGCCATCTTGTTTCTGACCTGGAGCTAACAGACCATAGACTGAAACTGAGCCAAAATAAACCTCTCTTCTGAAGGTTGTGGGTAATTTTGTCCCAATGATGGAAAAGTGACTACGACAGGGTCCTTCTACCTGGCATCCCATATGCCTTGACCAACTTTGTACTGCTCCATCAGAAGCCTGTCACCATTATTTGCCTCATGGAAGTGGACTCTGTGCCCTCTGTGTGCCTCATGCACCGCCTGAGTCCGCACAGCAAGACCAGAAGGCAGGCTCAGGTACTGCCTTACTCTGTGAGTAAGGAAACCGAGGCTCACACCCATGATTCTCATGGCACCAGGCAGGCAGCTGGCAGCCTGCAGAAACTGGCCAACACTCTCAGGGGTATTTCAGTGCAGTGATCTTACCAGAAACTCCGGCCACCCAGAGGCCTGCTCTGGGTCTGTTATTGAATGTGTGCCCCACCGTCTTCCACACGTGGCAGCTATCAAGGCCACTGTTTTCACAGGGGATTAAGGTCAAGAGCTTTGACCCTAACTCAGACCCGTCCGTCTCTCCTGCCTGTCTTCTGAGTGAGTCTAGCCCCGGAGAGCCACAGGGGACGTCTCTTACTATTCCAGGCCAGGGACGTCTCTGCACCAGCTGGAGTTAGCACGGGTTATTTACACCACAGAACTGCCAAGGAGCACAGAGGCGGGAGTGGCATGGGCAGGGGCTGCAGGCAGCTGCTGAGGGTGGATTCAGGGTCACACACAGGGGCTAGAACTGGTGGGAGGAGTTCTGGGCAGGGAGGCCATGGCTGGTCTGAGGCTGAGGTAGAAGCTCTGAAGGGTGAGGTTGGCACCTGCCATCTGCCCACCCATTCTGCAAGGTCTTGCTGTCTCTTCTCCCAGACATTGGCCAGCATGGACAGGCCCCGTGCTCCTGGCTTCCCAGGGCCGGAGGGAGAGAGTGGGTCTGGGCACTCACTCCTTCTCACTTCCTTGGCTGTCTCCACCTGGCTCTGTCTTGGACCGGATGGACCTGGCCTCCTCTCTTGGAACCACTCTACACCCTCCTCCTCTGCAGTTCTCCTCATGGCTGCCTCCTGTTGCTCCTGGGACCTGAGGTGCTAACAGTTCTGTTGCTGCCAGGTTCAGGCTCCTGCCAGGCCCGGTAGGCCCTCGACTCGCCCAAGATGCTACCAGTGCGAGCAGGCTGCCTGCTGCCACTGAATCCTGAAGGCAGGATCTTTTTGCCCAAGGACAGAATGGCGCAGGGCAGGCAGGGCCCTGCAACTCACTGACTGATCTGGTGGCAGGGCCTTGGCTCCTGCATTTGGGTGGATGCACCCTTGTCCCTGCAGCCTAAGCGCTACCCCACAGCTACACCGAGTGTGTCCGCCTTGTTCTGAACCTCTTCTGACCTCAGTGAGGTCCGTCAAGTGGGGACATGATCTGTCCGCCCGTAGGCAGGAGAACCCCTCCCCTCCAAAATGTGGTTTGGTGAACCCAGATCCGGGCACCTGCATTATCAGCGTGCATCACACTGTGCCGCCAGCACTCCTCCAAAGCACTTCCTTTCTCGACGGCCACACACAGAGGGCAGGTTCACAGGCCACACGTGTTGGGCAGTGTATTTAAGTGGTTCTGGGTTGTAAGAGGAGCACCCAGAGGGGCAATGACAGAAGAATGGCTGCCAGAGAGCTGAGGGGTAAGGGAGAAGGCAGAATCTTAGGAGAGAAGGAGGGAGGGCAGGCAGGAGGGAGAGAGACAGACAGAAAGAGACAGAGAAACAGACAGAGACAGATTGTGTTTTCTTGGAGGTGATCCCCCACTTTTTTCAAAATACACATCACAAAATAGTGGAGTTTTGAGAAAAAGGGAGACAATCTAAGAGGAATGAAGATTAAACTGGAAGACATGCTGATATTCAGGGCAGAGACCTAAAAGGTCCACGGCAAGGCCTGCATCTGACCTGACTGGGTTCCTACCACCACTCCCTGGGGTCGGTCTAGTCTAGGGAGGATGCTGTGCTGTGACCAGGACCCCAGCCTGATGGACACAGGCCATGCAATATCTGCAGGGAGGGTGGAGCCACTGATCCCAGGCTCGGGCTGAAAGGGCCTCCTGGGCCTTCCACCCACTCTGCAAAGCAGGATGGGCCCCTGAGAGGCTGCTTGCGTGGGCGCTCTGCTGACGGGAGCTGCATGGCTGTGTCCGGACCCAGCAGGAGAGTGAACAACTGCATGTGAACTCACTCACCGGACATGCACCATGAACCCACCTGGCGCCAGGTTTCTCCACAGGCAAAGCTGCCCTCAGCAGCAGTCTCTCGACACAGGCCTGGACACCTGCCGGAAGCCATCAGATCAGGCCCACCGCCAGGGCTGTCACGTCTGCAGAGCTCCGGTCAGCAGGGAACTTGTGGTAACCCGCCAACAGTGCAGTGAAGTTGCTGGGCAGAGAGGCAGGGGCCTGTCCACCACAGTCCCCTCCCCTTGCCAGGCACTTGCTTGCTGATGCTGCTGTGCCCTCAGCCTAGCAACAGGCCACCTCCATGGCTCACTGGCTCTTGGCCCCAACTTTGTGACCTGGGTAGGACCAGAAGGACAAGTGTCCTTGGGAGATAAGAGCACAGATTCCCAACCAGCTGGGGCCCCTGGGGAGGCCATGCTGTGGCCAGCAGGAGGTTGAGTGAAGCCCGGGAGGCACTGGAGATGGCACCCTGTGCCCGAAAGCCAAGGAGATGTCCAAATCCAGGACAAAATGTCCACTCCAGGTTCATCACACACCCTTCTCAAGACCGCTTCAGGTGGCATGACAGAAACACGGGCACACCCCCATCGAAGGAGGGGCACTGCAGGCACAGGGCAGAGTGAGGCTGCCTTCATGGAAGGGCCAGGGACTTTGCAGAGCCTCACTGTGGAGGGTAGAACTCTAGACTCAGAGACCCCGAGGCCCGGGCTGGGCCTCTGCTGCTTCCTCACCATGGCTACGGCAGATAGCATGCTTTAAGACACGCAGAATAATGCTGGTAACAGGCAACTGTAGTGTTGGTCACTGGTTGAGGACTTAGGAGTCTTTAGTCCTGGATCAAGCAATAAAAATACACGGTTTCCTGTGGTCATGGAGCCCACTCCTGAAAGAAGCCTGTGGGTGAATGGTTATTTGCCAAGGACACACAGGTGTCATGATGCCCACCTGGGATCCGACCCCCATCTAGCTGACCCAGAATCTCCCGATACTGCTCATAGGTATGGACTGCTATCCACTTGGGGATGAATGGAAGGCGTGGTTGGCATGACCCTCTCTTGCCATGGTTCCGGGATTCCCTGGCTCCTGAGCAGGCTCTCCTGGCCTGCCAGCAGGGCAGTGGTGTGTGCTACAAATGCCAGGAGCCCTGCTCTAGGGAGCCCTGCTTTAGGCATCTGCCCACTGCCTTAGGGCAAGAATTCTCAGGGCCACTGGTGCCAAGCTGCCACCCTGCTGTCAAAACCTACAGGCGGGAAAGATGTACAGCCTGGAGTGGACACCAAGGAGGCCTCGCCTTTGGGGAGGGAAGGGAGGATCCGCTCCTGGGGAGCCCCAATGCACCTTTCTCAGCATGGCAGGGGGGATGGAAGCCCAGCCCAGCAGCTCTGAGAAAGACGGCAGGAGCTACACCAGGCCAGGGTGAGAGGAGGGCAGGGGAAGGGGAAGGACAGCTGGCTGGCGCTGCTGCTGCCCACAGTGGGGAGGGATCCACCTGAGAGAGCTGCTCCTTTCCCCGCTGATCCCTTCTGTCCCCTGACAGCCAGTTTAATATCTCTTATTAATTAGGGCTGTCAGACAGCCTGTCACACTGCATATGACTTCATTCAGGAACCATTAGGTCTCCATGTTCCAGCCCCGCCCCTCCTTCCCTCCCATCTTCCCAATGAGGGCTCCGGGCCCAGGCTGCTGTGATGTCCCAGAGGGACTGAGTCGGATGAGCATCCCAGCCCTGGACCTAGGAGTGTCTAAGTAGGACCCAGGCAGGGGGCAGAGTCACTCTGCAAGTTAGAAATCGGCCCCAAAGACCCAGGTCTACCACTTGCTGTTGGCAAGGAGCAGCACACGGCTGTGCAGGTCGGGGCTGGGCCGTGCACCACCTCTGGAAACACAGCGCTGTGTGTGGAGCTAGAGGCCAGGCCCCAGGGACATGCCAACATAGGGGCTGGTCTACCATGGCTCTCTGGAACTTGCCCAGCAACCCAGGCCTGGCACAGGGCAGGGCTGCCACACCCCAGCTCAGGCCTCCCCACCTTGCCCTGCATGAGTGGGACTGGCACAGCTTTGAGCCCTGTCCACACTGTGACAGTCATGGTGCTGAAGCAGCTCTGTAGTCATGCTACAGCCATGAGTGGCCGGCATGTGCAGGGCCTGTGAGGCAGCATGCTGAGACGTGGCATGTTCCGTGTGTCACCCTCCTCCAGCTGATGTGGCACCAGGCCCATGGCCATAAGCCCTGGGCTGGGCATGACCCACGACCTGTCACCAACAGAGAACACATGGCCTTTGCCAGATTCCACGGCTACTCCTGTGCTTACCGACTGTTGCACCTGCAGGTATCTCGTGACTGACTTTAGGCCCAGAATCCTCTGCATTTGCCAAGAAGCTGCAGACTACAATGTTTCATGCAGGTGATTTCTCTCTTCTGATAACTAGAGTTTGGATAACTGGTTTCCTTCATTACTCCATGTATTTTACGTTATGCATTTAAGGCCACTGCTGGGAGAAAAGGTCCCTGTACAGAGCACCACATGCTAAAGTGTGCAGCGTGAGAGGCAAGGGAAGAGGCTTGCCTGGGCCACTTCAGAGTGCAGCTGGACCTTGAGATGGCAACACCAGAGAGAAGGAAAAGACACCAGGCACACGAGGAAGGCGGCAGCCCTGGGAGCAGGCACCACTGGCCCCCAGAGGTAAGGGCAGTACCCAGGAGAGCAACTCCAGGTGTGCAGACTCAGTTCCCCAGGGTGGCCGTGGAGTGCTGGCCCTACAGGAGTCTCGGCGTCCTGTGCCCACTCACCATCACACGACAGGGCTTCTCCCCACTTCACAGATGCGCAGACAGGAAGGCTCTGAGTTCAGCACCTGGCCTGAGCACACGTCGGGGAGCAGACGAGCCTGGGGCTCAGACCCCATGTGTGGCACCCACAGGGCTCTTCCCTCTTCCCAGACCTGAGCCTTTCTTTTTTTTTTTTTTTTTTTCAGACAGGGTCTTGCTTAGTAGTTCAGGCTAGCACTGAGCTCACTATATAGCCCAGGCAAGCCTGGAACTCAGCAATCCTCCTGTCTCTGCCTCCCGAGTGCTGGGATTACAGGCGTGAGCCACCACGCCCAGCATTGTGGTATGTGGTATTGATTGCTGGTGGGTGTGAGTCTCCACACCCAGCATCGTATGTGGTTACCGGGGATCGAACTCAGGACCTTGTGCTTGCGAGGCAGGCGCTGGAACCACTGAACTAACCCTCTGGACCTACCTGAGCCTTTCTTTCTGACTGGGGCAGGGGCTGGACTCCACCAGCAAAGAAATCTTCTAGGAGAGCAAGGTGAGGGACTGGAGGGGAGGACTCTGGGAGGGCCTAGCCCCAGCCAACCAATCACTGTCAACTCCCAGTGGCGCCCATTGGGTACAACTCACCGTGTCTGATTCCTGCTCAACCAAGAACTGTGTGCAGAGCGCCTACTATCTTGCAGCAACATGTCACAGAGAAAACACCATGCCAGGCCGTGTCCCAGGCCTCCTTCCTCGAGCCCTCCACCCTGTCATGGAGGTGGCCAACTACCTCCTCCGGGAAGCCTTCCAAGCTGTTCTTCTGCAGGTGTGACCCTGCTCTGCCCCTCCTCCCTCCTTTCTCAAGACACTGCTGGCACTGTCTAAACAGGTGCACACTTGAGGGTGGACCTGCGGATGCCAGGCCTGGCATGAAGATGGCAAGAATGCCACCAATGCCAAAGCTTCCTCCCAGGGTGGCCTCCTGAGGACAAAGTGAAGGGTCAGCAATTGAGAGGGTCCGCTCAAGGTGAGCCCTCAGACCCTGGTCTTGTCCTCCCAGCACACCCCTGGGTCCCTCTCCCCAGGACCTCCTGGCAGCTCCCTCAGCACCCCCAGCATAAAGCCCTCTGTCAGCCACCATAGCTGCTTTCTGCAATCATTAAGAATATTAGCATTATTAATAGTCCACGGTCTCCACTTAGCAAATGGAACAGGATATTGACTGCTACGCCCAGCACGTGAGGTAGGCCTGGGGGTTGGGTGGTGGGTGGGAGGATGGGAAGACCCAGGAGAGGCTAGGTAGGCAGGACCCACCTTGAGGACAGCCCTGGTCTGCACCAGGCAGCCCCAAGCCCCAGCCGTGTGTCCCTCTTCCTCCCACGGTGCCCTCAGGCTCCCGACAGCCACCTACTAGTGGCGGAGAGCCCTGGGAAGACAGACTCGAATGAGAATTTGCAAAATGGAATTAGGAAGGTGAATTTCCCGGCAACGAAGATTACATAATGCATACCTCCGCCAAACACCCACCCACTGGAATCTGGTTTGAAAACTGGATTTGTCACTTAGGGTAATTGCCCTGAGGGTCCGTTGGGTGCTGTCTCAGGGTGACTCTGGGGGACAGAGCCCCTGTGTGCTCATATTTGGTCACCTGTGTCTGTCTGTGGTCAGCCTGAAGCCCAGCAGCATGGCGCCGCCCAGGAACTCAGAAATGCAGACTCGTGGGCACCCAGCTGCCCCATTCTGAGCCAGTGCCTGGGGGACCTGCTGCTCTGCTTGTAGACAGCAGAGCCCAGGAAGGATGGGGTGCACTGTCCCTGAAGCAGAGAGGAGCTTCAGTGCAGGGCAGAAGTGGAGAGGAGGTGACACACTCACCCAGGGAACAGGGTCATGGGCAGGTGCTGGTATTTCTACCAGCTGTGCTGGGCTAGAGGGTGGCCTTAAAGCCCTGAGGAAGAACATGGGCCTGAGTCCATGGGATAGTCACCTGGGCACTCCCAGTGCTGGGCAGGCTTCGAGGGTCCTGAATGCCCCTAGCAAGAAGGACTCTGAGTGCCCTCTGGTGAGAATTAGAATGAGGTGCCCATCAGACCCCAGAGACGGTGAGATTCCTCCCCTCAGAATATCAGATGAGGAAGGTCACAGGCTAG
The DNA here is from genome assembly GCA_004025085.1 of Thryonomys swinderianus. NCBI lineage: Eukaryota > Metazoa > Chordata > Mammalia > Rodentia > Thryonomyidae > Thryonomys > Thryonomys swinderianus. The sequence continues at coordinate 66,650 of PVIC010002046.1, read as the reverse complement.
TGGCACCACCTGGCCCAGAACCAGAGCCCCTAGTGTGGGGCTGAGGTGCTTACCCCTTACTTGTGTACCTTGGGACACCTGCTCTGCCAGTGCCCAGCCCCAGCTCATGTCAGCCAGGGGGTGAAGCCAGCATGTCAGAGGCTCATAGTGAAGCCCATCCTGGCGTTGGGACAGGCACAAGGAACATGGTGGGGCTTCCAGGGAGTAACCCAGGCTGCCCAAGTGCTGTCTCTCCCCTGGGGAAGGTGCTGCCCCCAGCACGGATGCCCTGCCTTGAGCTGCCCCTGGTGTCTGGGCTCATCTCTGGTGTGGCCCCACAGGAATTGAGAAGCTGAGCCCTTCCCAGGCATCTGCCCAAAGGCTGGCACCTGTCCTGCCCTCCCAAATGCAGTGAGAACTAGGGGGCCCCAGGGTCACACCCCACATCCTATCCCTACCCACAGTCACTGTGGGGTCATTAAGTGTCACCTTGTCCCTGAGGATTGGGAAATTATCCTAAGTCCCTAAACTCCTTGAGTTCCAGAGCTCCACTGTGCTTTGAGGACTTAGAAGTTTAAACACCTGGGCTGTGGCACGGGAGGTGGCAGAGTCTGTCCTTCACTTCCAGGTGAGACCATGCCAGAGCCCTGCCAACTTCCACCACAAGCCTTATCCACTGACGGTCACTGGTCCTGGTATCAAATCCAAGTCCCTCTTGTGAAGATTTCAGCCAGATTCCTCTTGCTTTGTTTTGGCCCTGGCTGAGGTGGTGGTCTGGGCCTTCCTCCTACAAGCCCACCCTGCTCCCCAAGGGCCCCAGATGCCTGAGGTAGATCCTGCTGCCCCCAGAGCTGTGACCATGCCTTTGCCCCATTGAGCTCTGCTCAGCCTGGACTCAGTCCTTGAGCATGTGCATATCCCAGACTACCATCCTCCCTCAGCTGCTCCTTCTGTATGAGCTTCTCTTGTCACCCTCTGCCCTGGCACAGCTGACCCTGTTCCCTGGGTGTGTGTGCCACCTCCTCTCTACTTCTCATGGGTAATGGCAAGGCACAGGGAACTTACCATACCTAACCACAACTATAGTCTGGGCCCCTGCAGAGGCAGTGGGTTTCCCATCCTAGTCTGTGGCCTCCAACAGCCTGTGCCCAGACAGGTGAGCATAGCAGAGGCCCTCAGGAGCAGGGTTCTGGCCATGTGGCTCTCACCTGGGCCCATTCCACTCCATGAGACAGAAGCAAGCTCTCCTGGGCTGGGACAGCATGTCCGTGGACATTCCTCCCATGGTGCAAAGGCCAGTGTTCTCCCAGTCTTAAACCTTTGTGGGTGATTCTCCACCCGGTGCTACTATTTGGGTCTTACATGTCCCCCAAAGGCCCCTCTTGCCAAGTTACATTGTTTCTGGCAGGCAGAGAACCTTCAGGACATGGGGCCAGTGGGAGGAAGTTAAGTCACTGGGGCATATCCTTGGAGAGACTGTTGAAACTCTGGTGCCTCGCTCTGCTTTCCTGGTGCCATGAGGTGAGCAGGTTTACTCTACCATGTGCACCTACCATATGATCTACATTGCCAGAGGCCAAAAACAATAGCCAAGTGACCATGGACCAAAACCTCCAACACCTTGAGCCTAAGAAACCCTTTATTTCTTTTAAGTTGTTTGATCTCAGATATTTTGTCACAGAAATGGAAGGCTAACTACCACATGCACAGAGAAACAAGGTCCTTCCTGGTAGTGCATGGGCTCAGTCACACTCCCCTAAGCTCTACAGCCGTGGTTGCTCTAGATCTAGCTGGGGTCCAGGGCCTCATCTCTCCAGTGGTCTTTGCTCAGTGCACCAGATGCACCCTCTGCTCTGCTCTGCAGCCCCACAAGAGGGCATGAGACATGCTCTAAACAGATGTGCACACACGCATTTCCTGTATACATACACCCATTTTCCTACATGTGTGCACACCCATTCTCTATGCACAGTCTCACACACAGTCTCATGTACACACCAGATGCCAGCAGCAGCCCCTTACTTGTGACAACTCAACATATCTCCAGATGTCACCAGAAGTCCCCAGGCAGGGGCGGGAGGCCCCCCCCCCCGCCATCATTCACAGGCATGCCTCCTTGCCACGCACACCGTGGGTGCCCATGCATCACTTCCGGCCCTGGCCTGCCTGCTGGGCCTGGCAGCCCTCTCCTATGGCCTGCCCGCCATGCCAGGCTGCAGCGCCTCCGTCCCTCGCAGCCATGCTGCTGGCGCCTGGCTGGCTGGGCCTACCCAAAGGCAAGGGGGAGGTGACGGCTCTTTTCCCGGTAGGCGCCTGGCTCATGGAAGAGGCGAGTGTGGATCTAATCTTCCGCTGATTAAATGTCCCTCATTAATGAGTTTCTTTAATTAATGAAGTTTTTGGGTCTGCTCCACTTGCTTTATTCCAGCCACACTCTGCCTCCTCAGCACAAAGCGGGGCCATTTCCTCCGGGTAATTGAGGGAGCCGTGGCCGTTCCTGCCGACGCTGCACTTTGCTGATTGCGCCTGTCAACTCCGGGCTGACAACTCCATTTTTAAACATTTTCTTCTCCAGAAGCCATGCACACATGCGTGCTCACACACACCAAGGGGCGCATCCCAGGCACCCCACCCCATCCTCAGTTACACACTATGGGCAGGGCATGCTCACGTGGGCAGGTCTGAGCTGCCACACATGGAGGCACATGAGCACATGCGCAGCAAGCCCACTCCCTCTGCACTTCCAACAAGTGCACATGACACGCACTCAGAGCAGCTATGTGCAACACGTCACCCTCCTGTATCTGTGCTCTTCACAGGCTCATGTACCTCCTCAGCACACATGTCCACATGCACCCACATGTCTACATGCCCCCCACAGTACATGCTACACTGTTCACTCACTCTCGAGTCCACATGTATGCACTGGCACACACATGAACGCACTCACACGCATGCATCACCCATGCACACAGAAAGTCCACTCTCACTGCTAAACTCATGCATATACACTACACATCACCCCCATGTCCAGGTAACACATGCATCCACACACATGCACAGTGCACTCACCCATGCACACACATAGACATGCACATATCACGCAGCACCCCTTTTCAGGTAACGTGTGCACTTCCACCTTACCCCACATACATGCACACAACACGTATGCTCATAGCCCAGCCTAGACCCATATTCATATGTATCCCCTGCAGTTCACACCCCTCTACTCAAATGCACCAGCCAGCCCCGGAGGGGACACCATAGCTGACACGAAGCCCGTGAAGCGGGATCTCAGTGGACCCAGCACAGCCGGTGATCATGTCCCCACCCCCACCTGGAGTCTAAACAGCCACGCCTGGCTGCCCCTCAGCCAGGCTTCCTGCCTGCTGTGACTGGGCGCCAGCTCTGGACTCCGGGGCCTGGAGGACGATACCCTCCTTTTTCCTGGCCACAAAGAACTCTCTGAATTAAAAGCATCTATCTTCTCCTGCTGACGAGGACACTGGGCTCCTTCCCTGCGGGCTGGCTGGAGGCCGGGCAGTCAGGGCCTGGTGCTCAAGACGAGGGGAGAGAGCATGGCACCCGCCCCACTCTCCTGCAGGTGCCACATGCTGGCCCTGGGGTGGGGACTGGGGAGGACATGCTTTGGGACAGGAACTGGTCTCTAACAGCCAAGAGAAAGTAGCAGATTCTTCCAGAGAGAGGAAACAGGACTTGATACAGGGGAGTGGTGGCAGTCAGGCAGGATGACACTCTTGTGATAATGCAGGGGCAGCTGGCTTGGATGGCGAGGGCATCTTACTGATGCTTCATCCTAATCACATCACGTCATGATGGGGAAACTGAGGACCTCTTGGTGGTAAGTGGTGGGGACAGGCTCCGAGCAGTTCTGCCTGCTCCCTAGCCCGCGCCTCCCACCTCACACCCTGCCAGGCTGTTCCTTGTGCTCCAGACTCCTTACCACAGCTGGGGGGCAGTGGAGAGACTGAGCCTGGAGACCTATGTGAATGCTGACAGCTCATCCAGGGCTGGCTGTGCGATGTTCATAGGACACAGGTCAGAGCCTGAGCCATGGACCACTGCTATTTCCTTTTGTCCACTTTGAGCCCAGGTTGTCCCACGGGCTACTGGGAAATGAGCCCCAAACCCAGTGTATCCTGAGCTATGCCAGCATGACCCCTTCCCTGTGCAGCTGCAGGGAGCCTCAGGTGGCATCTGCCTACCAGCCACCTGCCACATCCCTGTTTCCAGATAGCCTATGTGGACCAGTCAGAGTCAATGAGTGCTGAGCACCCGCTGCATGCTGGCACTTCTGGGACGTATCGCAATCTTCGGTTTTGCAATTGGAGGAATTGGGGCTCAGAGGGCCCCACAGTTCATAGGGGCGCTTGCAGCCCAAGCCTCTTTCCCTGGACCAGCACTTCCCAAGGTGTGTGCCATGGAGTCCCACTGTAGGGAAGTGCCCAGGGAAATGCCACCATGCTGTCCCTAGAGGCTGGAAGGGCTGCCATAGACACCACACTTTCACACTGCCCCAGGACTGCTTTCCCCCCCAAATTTCACTAGCCATGCATGTCTCTGGGAAATGGAGCCAGACTTCATGTGGCAGCGGGTGGGGTCTGTCCCCTCAAAGGACAGCTGACCTACTGCTCACAGAGGGGTCCTTCCAGGCCATGTAGGTGGCTATTCCTGAACACTGAAAGGGTCCTGGCCCCCTTGGTGATACCTCTCACTGAGCTGAAGGCCAGAGCACAGCCAGGGGCAGGCAGCAGGGGACAGGCGGCTCCTGGGCTGGCCCTGGACACGGAAGGCAGTGGCCACATCCTGAGGACTCAATGGGGACAAAGCTCGTTCTTGGGTGTGTGTGCCCACAGAGCCTCAGCAGGACAGTAGTCATGGGTAAACATGTATGCAAGCAGAGGAGGGTGTGGGCCGGAGGGGTACACCTGAGTGCCCTAAGAGTGGTGAGCATGGGAGGATCAGGCTGGAAACTGGTCAAGACCCCCGGGAACTTTCCGTGCCGAGGAAGGACGGAAAGTGGATCCACAAGGGCAGCCCAGGAAACTGGAGCTGTAGTGGGACACAGCAAAAGGAACCATGAGTACCGGGCCCAGGCTCCTGTGAATGGGGTTATGTGGAAAACAGGAGCAGAGGGTGAGGGCAGAAGCTCAGGGCCTGTCTGGGGTCTGGGAGGGCCTTTCGGTCACACTGCGAGAAGCCAGGGCTACACTTCTTTAGACACAGGATCGCAGAGGAAGTGCAGGGGCCCAGGTCATACAGCAGATTAAGCAGGGCACAGTCAGGTGGTTGGGTGGGGTCAGGTACCCTGAAATCTGAATACTGAGACAGCCACAGCCTGTGGGCAGGGCAGGCTGGGGCTGGGGTCTGAGTGGTCAGGGGTCCCCTGGGAAGCTTCACCTCTCCAAAGCCGTTTCCTTACCTGTAAAGCTGGTACCTTAACAGGCTCCACCTGGGCCATGTGAGCACAGTGGTGTTGATGCAGGCGGCAGCCAACACATGGCAGCTGGCGCAGGTACCCCAAACCCAGAGATGCTAGAGGTCACACACACATGTAACAACTCTGCTGTCTGGACACTTGGGGACCTTAAAAACCTATCCAATTTCCAGGACCTCTCAGGGGAAGGAGAGAGGACAGCAGAGACCCTGAAAATGAGGGGACTCAGGCTTGAGTTTGTGAGAAAGTTGGGAGGGTTTGCACTTTATGATGCTTTTGAAATACTGTCTGGGTCAAGGGAAATTAAATACTGCAGCTTTTAGCTGGAGTCATACTGAAAACACACCCTTGCAGTAAATAAAAATATGATTTACCGCTGTGACACTTTCATTTGGCAACCCCCTTGCACAACTCATTTGTAATATTCCCAAATGCCATGAAGCTGGACTGCCGGCCCCTCCCCAGCGGCATACCCAAGTGGCACTCCATCACCCTGCCAGGTGGGGAGATGCCAGGGGGCTGGGGGGGTGGGCAAGAGCAGCCTGTCCAGGGAGGCAGGCCGGGTCCAAGTGTGCCTCATTACGATTGAGATTAAACTGAAAAATCAATTTTTAATTGAATGTGTTCTTTGAACAGGCCCTGCTGCCCATGGCTGAGCACTAATAGAATTTACATTCTAAACTCCTCACACGACCCTTGCCCAACCGCTGACCTCAGAGCAGCGCTGACCAGGCCCACAGATTGTCTCTCCTGGGCTGCCTGGAACTCAGCGGGACAAGAAAGACAGGGGCCAGGTCTGGGTATCCAGGGAGGGAGCTCATGCAGGGCGGGGGTCCTAGCTCCGAGGGTCGCTCCCCTCCACCTCCACAGGTAGCACCAGGGAGGGAGCGCGTGGCAGTGTGGGCTCCTGGCAGAAAGGATGGGCCCTCAGGTGTGCCTTCCAAGGGGAGCTCTGCGTAGTGAAGCCCTGCGCCCCAAGGGCATGAGCCCAGCCTGCATTCTGGACAGCCTCACCTCTGGGGTACGAACATGCTGGCCCCGGAGCAGCTCTGCCTGCTCTGCCCCTCAGCCTCCTTCCTGCAGAGACCACAGGGTGGCTCCTGTGCTTCAGTCGACTGCGTGTCCCTGGGTTCCAGAGTGTGATGCGCCATTGTGGGACGTCCTGGGGGAGGTCCTTTGAGTCAGGCCTCGGCTGTCACCCTCTTCTACTTCCTCGATGTCCCCCCACTCCAGACCACCAGGATGGAGCTTCTGCAGGACCATTGCCACCTTCAGTTGTGCAGAATCACTGCTCTGGGAGGACAGGCCTTGGTCACTGGAGCCAGGGCCCCTTCCCAGGAGGGATGTCTGTGCTCGGGCACAAGTGGCACCAGGCCTAAGAGATGTGACCTCACACCAGGGCTCACCATGGCTGGGCAGAGGGCATTCTCCCCCTGCCCCAAGTCCCACACCAGCCACAACGTTAATCTGAGGTCCGGGTGGTGTTTGGTGGGAAGGTGGGTGGTGCTCTCCTCAGGAAGCTCTGACTTATAAGGACCCCCATTTCTCCTCTGCAAGAACCCCAACCCAGGGTGCCTTGTTCATGCCAGGATGCCCAGCAGAGGGCCCCTCATAGGCATCTATCCCTGCTAACTAGCAAACCCCTGGACAGACCCCACTCTTCCAGTGGAAGACGGCCCATGAGGGGACGCTGGCTGTTTGGCCAACCTGGAGAGTCAGCAGTTACCCTGAGGGCTCTGTTGGGCAGGCAGCATGTGTGCTGAGCTTGGCCTTCACTAGCCCAGAGCCTCCAAGCTACCCATATGGAATCAGTGTGTCCTGGTCTCAGGAAGAGCCACTGAGGCCTGCAGAGTGGCCCCATCCTGTGCCACCCTGTTGCTGCTTCTGTGGAAATACAGCAATTATAGGCAGGCAGGAGAGGTGAGGGTGAGAGGGAGGAGGAGGTCCTGCCATCCTCCCAAGTATCTCTACCTGCAGAAGGCGGGGCGGGGGCGGGGCTAGGAGCCAGGGTGGGCCTAGGGGGTGGATGTGTCTGGGAAGATGGGCCTGTCCACCCTGCTCCCAGCTGTTCCTGGGCCCCAAGTCAAAAGCAAACCAGCCCACCTGTGTTCCTCATCTGTAGTCAGCTCCCACCTGAGGCCAGACTAAGGTTCTTGGGGGTGTTCAGCAGAGAACTGTCATGGAACCCCAGCCAATGCTAAGGACACAGCTCAGGAAGCCCAGAGCCTGAGCCTGGAGAGATCCTACCAGAGTCACTGAGCTCAGGGGAGCTGGGGCCCCAGCTCGTGTCCCTCATGCCCTGTGCCCACCTGCTGTGGGTTTCAGTGGGACTCTAATTCAGCCGCACAGAGAGGGCTGGGCACCTGTATGTCCAACAGGCTCCTGGGGTCTCAGTGTCCCCACCCCATGATTTCACACATGGCCACACAGCTGGGCACCTGTATGTCCAACAGGCTCCCGGGGTCTTGGTGTCCCCACCCCATGATTTCACACATGGCCACACAGCTGGGCACCTGTATGTCCAACAGGCTCCCGGGGTCTCAGTGTCCCCACCCCATGATTTCACACATGGCCACACAGCCAAGTCAGGTGGGAAGATTTCAAAGCCCCTGGCTACATCCCACCCTCAGATCTCAGGTTGCTGGTCTGGGGCAAGGCCCAGGCACAGGAGCTTTCAAAAGCTGTCCAGGCTGCCCTAAGCTAAGCAAGGCTCTGCAGCCCTGCTCCACCTGTGCTGGCTGGCCTCTGGCTTGGTACTGCCCTGCATGCCATGGTGCCAGAGAGGGTCCTGGGACTCTTGGCACACTGCCTGTACCCTCCTGCTCCTCCTCTGTGGTAAGTGGCAGGGTATGCGGTTGAGCGGAACCCCTGGCCTTCCCCACCTGGATGCCAGTGGCACCCACAATTTGTGGCAAGCTACACTATCTCCAGGCACTGCCAAGTCTCCCCTGCTGAGAACCTGTTTTCCGCCAGCCCTGGCTCACTGCAGCAAAGCAGGCAATGCTGTGTGCCCCTGAAGTTCAATGCCGAGGGCTGCCGTGAAGGGGTATATCCTTTATGGCCTGGCAGGGGAGCCCTGGGAGTGGCTCGGTCCTCAGTGGGTGCTGCTGGATGAGAGTGCAGACCCAGGCTGGGTCTGGCCTCCTCTTCCCCTGAGCCTGGCATGCCAGCCTGCTTCCAGCCGAAGTGTGGGTTCCCAGCGGCCTGCAGGGAAGCCAACAAACCTTGTGCCTGACTGGCAGGGGCAGATGAGGGGCTGGTTTTGTGGGACACATCCAGCTCAGAGCTGGGGCACCTCAGCATGCAGACCGGGGCTGTGAGGCCCAGCCGTGTCAGTAGAGGGCTGCACCCCTTGGCTTCAGAGCAGTCTTGGGCCTGTGTGTCTTGGTCCTGCTTGCTGGGGGCTGCCTGCCGAGAGCATCCCCCAGAAGCTGGGTGGGCAGAATGGTGGTTCTCACTTGAGGCTCAACCCGCAGGGAAGGGGGCGGCTGGCAAATGCCCTGAGCAGAGTGGGCAGGATGTCTTTCTGGCTTGAGCAAAGTCAAACCTCCTCCGGCTCCTGGGTACACTAGGGCAGACACTGTGCTTCTGATCTTACAAAAAACACAAAACAAAATACAAAGTGGTCAATAAGTATGAGGCTTCACCCTGACCTCTCGCTGCCCAGGGCCAGCCCCATGCATTATGCTCTGCCTGGACACCAGTGTGGGCGCTGTCCAGCTCTAAGGCTGCTCCCTTTCCCTCTAGACACACTGTCCTGGGGACAGGATGGCCCAAGGCACCAGACACTGCAGTCCCTTCTGGGAGAAGGCAGGCGCTGGCTCTATCTGTGGCTTTGGTGGACACATTATCACTCAGAGACCTTCTGCAGTTCCCTGGGGGAACCCAGACTCACACCAGCCCTAGGCAGCCCATTGCACAGAAGCAGAAACTGAGGCACAGAGATGAGTCATTCAGGGTACCAGAGCTGAGGTCTGAGCCCAAAGCCTGGAACCAGCTGGAAAGGCAGCAAGGCCAGCCATGGCCTTGGGCTCCCCGCCTCTGCAGCTCCTCCATGCTGTGTACCTGGGAAGTCCAGGTAGGTCTCTGTGTTCTCAGAGATAGGCCCTGGCCCCAGATGCAGAGAGGGTCCCCTGGGGAGGACAGGGCTCCCCTTTCAGGCCGCGCTCCGGCCTGCTACCCACACACATGTCCATGCCCAGGAGCCCTGTGCGCAGTCGGCTCCTGTGACATGGGTCTCCGGCAACACTCGGGCATCTTATCCTGGCTCTGACAAGCGCCTTCGATCGCACCTCTCTCTCTCTCATGCTAATGACTGTCAACACGAAACAGAGGCTGTGAAGGGGAAGAAAATTACTCCCTGAAAAGGAATTGACTGATCCCCATCATTTCTCAAGGAATCACTGACCTGTGAATATTTCATTACCCAAAACGCTGCACCATCCATACAAAGCAGCCACCACCGTGGTGCTGTCTGAGGCTGGGGTGAAGGTGGGCGTGGGGCAGGTGTGAGGCCTGCAGCTGGCACCTGGGGGCCCTGCAGGTGTTGTGGTGGGGGGTCCGCCTGGTCTGTGCCCCACTCCAGCACTTCCGGGTTCTAGGCAGATTGGATATTGCATCTAGGAACCCAGCCCTCGCCCTGAGGACCCAAAGGGACTCAAGCCTGACGGATGAGAACATGAGTTTGGGAAGCACTCTGGTCTGGGGGTGGTGCAGGAGTCCCTGGCCTGGAGCCGCCATGCCAGCATCTCTCAGGTTTTCCCTGCCGAGCTCTGGGGTCATTTCCCACCCAGGGCTCCTTCCTGAGTGTCCTAGCTGCCCGCAAGGGCCTCATTTGGAAGTTCTCCTGGTGTTGGGCACGTCTGAACTTAAATGGTTCTACAAGCTCATGCTGCCCAGCTGTGGCCCAGGTGACAAGGGAGGGGCACTGTGAATGCCAAGAAAAGGGGTTCACATCTTCCCTTCCGCCTTATGGCCTCCCTCCCAGCCCTGTTTGGTTGCTGGACCTCTCTGGGCCTTTCCTTTCTCGCCCTACACCTGGCTGATTATCAGGGCCATTGTACCAGCAGCTGAGATGTGAAATGAGTTTGAGTGTAATTAGTGCCAGACAGGTGAAGAGGTTGTGAGCTGGAAGTGAGGTATGTGTGGGGCACAGACCTTGGGGCTGAGGGTACAGGGAGGGAGGCCTGGCCAGGGACCAGAGAAGCTCAAACTTCCTGGAGGAGAGGCCAGGACTGTCCCCCGGGTGTGCGGTCAGCCCTGAGTTTGTGAGGTCTTGGAGGGGCCAGTCCGGGGCTTTCTCTAGGAGTGCAAAGGGACAGGGGACAAAGAGATTCTAGAAACACCTATAAGAAAACCGCCTGCTGTGTGGGGCTTATACTGGAGGGCTCCGAATACTCATCCTTTGGCTACTGCCAATCCACAATGGGGCATCCTTAAACTTAACACACCAAGAGATCTTTTAGGGCCAGAGGCTCCTGCAGCCCAGGAAGATATGGCAGCTGTCTGCCAGGGAAAAGTTTAGCTCTGTTATCACTGCCACAGTTACCCTGGGGATGGTATTTCCAAATTAGTGAAGGCCTGGGAAGGCGTTGGGGTGTCCATCTGGGAATTAGTAGAGTGCAGGAGGTCCATCTTGTGACCCCCCCCCCCAGCACAGTGCAGCTGCAGGGAGCCAGGGCTGGACCAGTGGTGGAGGGCAGGAGGTGGGGCTCAGGCCTACCCCTCCCTGCCCTGGGGAGGAAAGGGGCCGGCTGGGAGGACAGGGCCTTGGACTGCAGGAGCAGGGACTCAGGATAGCTGTAGGAACAGCTCTGGGCAACGAGGCGTGTGAGACACTGGGAAGCGTGACTTGGGGGCGTGTGTGGAAAATTCCTCCCTCCCGCATCTCCAAGGCCTCCTTTCTGCCTGTCCAGAGGATGCCATGCACCCAGAGGCTGGAGTAGGCCATGCGCCCACCCAAGCCTTCTTGCTCTCCTCTCATCCTGCCAGGTCCTGACCTCTGACCCAGTCCTAACCCTGGGACACTGTGGTCAGGCAAGGGGACCTTCAGCTTCAGAACATGGGGCAGGATGGCCGTTGTCCAGCCCAGGGCACTAAGCTCTGACTGGTCAGAGGGACAGAGACGGGCAGTGGCCCCTGCTCTGAGGGCTGGGATGGCATTACAGCAGACGGTACCCATGGCACGAGCTAGAGATGCACCAGGTTGAGGGAGTTGAGGGGCTCTGGGGAATGGCGTGCTTGGGCATAGGGTGAGCCCAGGGCCTGCTGTGGACAGTGGGGAGAAGCAGCTGTACCTGCCTCCAGGCAGGAGGTCTGAGGGGCCCTGGCTGGCATCCAGGGAAGCCCCATGGGGAGGACGCAGGCACTGAGGGCAGCTGCTGCCTGACCCCTCCTGGGCACCACGAATGCAGACTGCAGCAGGGTATGGAAAGAGACGCTAGGGCCTGGCTAGAAAGAGGTGCCGGATTGCTAAGTCACCTGGACACAGAGCAGTTACAGGGGCTGCCTGTCGGGCTTGGGTGGTGCAGGTGGCACAGAGCGGCTCTATCCAGTGGGCCCCTGGGTTACCCGCTCAGGTCTGCTGTACCCCTTCCCACAGCCAGCTCCTAGCTCCAATGCCTTGGCAGCACTTCATGTGTCTCCTGTCCCCAGTGCCCACTCCACAGGACCGGAGGCAGCTGACCCCTCCCCTCCAGGCCTTCAGGACTGTCCCTGGATCAGGGGACAACTGGCCTACTCTTTGGCAGGACTGGCAGGAGTCTGGGGCAACTAAGAAACCCTTCTCTCAGTCCCCATTTGCCCAGCAATTACCCTACTAGCATCAGCAGTCTGTCCCTTGCCTTCCACAGTAGCAATGGGTGGGGCAAAATCTTCCAGAAAGCGGAGGCACAGGGAAAGCAGCCCAGGGTGACCCTCAGGAAGAAATGCAGAACTATGGAGGAAGGGGCTCCAACCGCACAGTGGGGGACCTCAGCCTTCTCATGCCTGTGGATGCCCTGGGAGCCCCGACCTCTGGTTCACTCCTGGGCAGTTCTAGTGGCCATCCTACCATCCCATGGCTCCTGCCGGGGTGGGGCCACCTCTTGAAGCCACCAGACCTAACAAGACTAGCCCGGGCGGCTCTCTTTGCCTTGTGTGGGCAGTAGGTTTGATCCTCACGCTGTCCCCCTTTCCCCTCAGCCCAGCTGCCAGTTGGCCCCTGCCCTGGGATGTGGGCGGGGGACCCTGAAGAAGGCTGGGAGCGCCACTGGGGAGCCACCCCAGCAGGGAAGGGGCAGGGGGAGGAAGGACTCTGGGTAGAGGCTGGGCTACGCAGGTGTGAGCCTATCTGGAAAGGCTAGGTCCTGGCAGGGAGGAGAGAGATGGAGACTATAGGATCTGTGTGGGCTCCTGCAGCCCCTTGGGGAGACGGTGAAGCAGAGAGGACAAGGGGTTATAGGGGCCAAGGGGTTCTGCCCCAAACTCAGGGGCCAGGGTGGCTTGAGGTCTGCAGGGACCAAAGATGCACCCACTCTGCCAAGGTGCTGCTGGGAATCTGCTGATCTGGGTTAGCAAACATGGACATGCCTTCCAGATAAATCACAGTGCTGCACCTGCCTCTGGCCAGTGACAGCAGCTGGCCAAGTGTAATGCAGGAGACTGGCCTGGCACCCATGGGGAACAACCACCCTAGGGGGGAGTGGCAGTGGGGTGCTCTCCAGCTGGCTCAGGGTCACCCTAGGCTTGGGGTGCAGCACCATGGAACTTCACGCCTCATTAAAAGAAGGCCCTGCCACTATACTTCTCCAGGAAAAGTGACAGGAGCAGCTCAAGCCGCCGGGCCCTGAGACACAGTGGAGCTCGCCAGGGCGCTCGGTGCTGCCAGGGCGCACCAGCTCTTCCAGGCTTTACTCGTACAGGGAAGGAAACCAGAGCAGAGAAAGGGGCACACACAGCCCCACAGCGGCACCTGACTCTGGCTCCCACATCACTCCACCTCTGCCAGCACCAGGGACGCTGCGGTTTTGCACCTGTGGCAGCAGGGCCCGCCTGCCACACCCTGCCCGGCCTGGTCACATGCCGATGCCTCCTGCTGTGCACTGGGAATAATTACAGCCAGACAGCCGCCCAGACTTCCCGGAGGCCGCAAGCAAGGAGCCTACTCTAGCACCCACCGCAGCCAGCAGGAGAGGAGCTAAACAGCACAACTGGTCTTCTTCCGTGACCTAAAGCCCTCCAGAGCTCTCCCACTCTTTAAAGCACATGTGCCCTCTGTCCCTGGTCTGAAAAGCCCTGCTTGCCACACCCCTGACTCGCTCTCCAGCACTGCCCAGTCAAGTGGCTGTTTTGTTCCCTGAACACCCAGGCTCTGTCTGTGCCAGGACCTTTGTGCGTGCTGTGCCCTGTGCCTGCACTGCTGCTTCCTTGTCTTTCCCTGCCCAGGCACCTTGAAAGCCGCCCTCTCAGATGCCCTCCTTATCATCCTCCCTGCTCAGGTATTGGCCGTGGCCCCCACCTCAGGACCCCACTGTGAACTGAGGTCAACCTGTGAACATTTCCTCCATTTACTTATCTGTGCCAGGGCCTCATCTCTCTTGCTTTCTGCTGCACAGGATGCCTGGCACGGATTTGGCACTTGATACTGGGTAGGTGGCGGTGAACAGTGGCAGGTATGTCCAGGGCATGAGGGGATGATGAGGAGGTACCCGGCTGGCCCTGGCCCTCTCCCAGAGTGGGCCCACCTTGCCCAGGTGCCACATGACTGGGGAACCAGGGAGGGTCAGATCAGTGCTGTACCCGAGGCCTCAGCACTGGAAACCCTGGCACCTGTCCACCCAGCTGTCTGTGCTCTGCTGAGGTGGGGGCTGCAGGCAGAGGTCACTGGCAGGTGCCCGTGCACAGCTGGACAGTCACCCAGCCTGCCCTTCTGGGTTCTCTGTAGCCCCTGGGGCTGCCCCTCCCAGAACTCAGCCCAGAGTGGCCTCCAAGTCAGGGAGAAGATGCTGCCGCTCTGTAGGCACCCAGGGCCAGTGAGGCAGGGAACAGCAGGCAGCCGTGACCAGTGGCCACCCTGCCTGGGCACCTGGAGCTCTGCCTGGACTCTGTGGGCAGCAGCAGTCAGCCATGCCCTGCTCCCCTGCCCTTCCCAGGGCTTTGCCGTGCAAACACCACTCTGAACAACCTGCATACAGGGTGGGGCGTGGAACCCACCCCACACCCCTACCTCAGTGGTCCCCTAACTCCACTGAAACTTCTCCACCCCACCTCCTCTCCTGCTCCTTGGGCACACCCAGGCCAGCAGAAGACCAGGCACTGCCCAGTGTTGGGCAGGATGCCAGTGGGCAGGGAGGCAGGGCAGCAGTCTCCACTCCGTCAGACAGATACCTTGGAGCGCAGCCAGCATGAAATATTCATGCAGTAAATGGTGCAATTTTGTCTGCATTCAGCCAACTTCATGTATATTTCAGAGTATTATGAAATGATAATGTTGTGCAACAGGGGTAACCAGACCAGGAGAGCCGAGCAGGGGCAGGGGTCTTGGGGTGACGATGATGTGGGCGGGGAGAAGGGCTATCTCTGAGAAGTGCGGAGACAGGCAAGACACTGTGGCCAGTCATGGGCCGGGGGCGTGTGACAGCAGCATGCAGATGCCCCTGGGCCACTCACCCCTCCAGCCCTGGGTAGAGGCTCCCTGGGTGCCCTGCATCCCACAGCAGAGGGCGATGGGGCTGCTCCCACTGTCCGCCCACCAGGCTCTGCTCTCTCAGGCACAGGGCTCGGGTTGCAGCTGAGGCCTTTGTGCCTGCTCAGCAGGCCCCTACACCTCTCCAGGCAGCTGCAGAGCAGCAGGGCCTCTGGGGTGTCTAGAGGAATCTGCCAAAGAGGCTACAAAGATGGATTTTCTCAAGACCTTCTGGGTGCATATCGTCAGGTGGAGGCTTGGGCTCTCCTCTGGCCTGGGAATCCGATTTGGTTGCTGTTCTGGGGACCGAACTACTTATGGCTTTGGTGTGACCTCTTGGGAGGGAGATGCCTGGCATACACCTGCGATTCAGGTGCTCTGTCCTGGGGCCTCAGGTGCAGAGTGCTCGGGGACACATAGGCCCTGTGAGAGAGGCAGACACCCAGATGCCTGTCTGCAAGGCTGGGGCTCACATCTGGAAGCCCTGCTCAGGTCGCCCCATCTCCTGTGACAGTCTCATGAAACCCCAACTTAGCTTCTCTGAAGTGTCCTTCCGGAGTGAGAGCCCCAGTTGGGGTCCCATTCCAAGGTCTGGTATCCCAGGTAGAGAGCCCTCTTGGAGCTGCTTGGGCTGGTGACCATTTCTATAGCCATCCTCTGCCTTCTCCACATCCCCGGGGCTGGCCCGTGGTCAGTTCTACCAAGCACAGGCAAACCATGGCCTCATGTGTGTGAACAAAGTACTGCAGGAACCTGGGATGCCGGTACTGGGCAGGAACCGAGGCCAAGGCTGCATGGCCACGAGCCCAGCTCACAGCTGCCTCGCACTTTAAGGAATGCAGGGCTGGTCTAGCACTCACAGCGTGCACACAGTTGCTGATTTTCATGGCTTCTGCAGATGGAATGTAGTCCTTCTGAGGCCACTTTGGAAGGAGCAGGGACTTTGTGGCCTTGGCTGGCCACGTCTGCCTCCACTGTGGTCACTGGGTGAGAATAAACTTCATCCCTGGCAAACCACAGAGCCACACTGTCTGCAGCCTTCCTGGCAAGGGTGGCAGCCCTCTGTCCCTTCTGCCAGGGTGGCCCAGGAAGGCAGAAGCCCCTGAGCCAGGGTCCTCAGTCCCCAGAAAGACCCTGCCTTGTGCATGGATGCTTCCCTGCTTCCCCTCCTGTCATCCTCGCCCTGCTTTTTGTTCCCCCACTGCGCCTGCCCTGTACTGACCAGCCCAGTGTCACCAGCACCTAGATGCTACCCAGTCTGTACTGGTCCCTGCAGCATGAGTGCCAACCATTGCCTGGCTGACAGCCTTTTTACTTGTGCTCAGCCAACTGCCATCCATCCCCTCTGCCACCCAGTCTGCCATTCTCCAGGCTCCAGGAGGCCACCGGTACCCACCTGCCATACTGACCTCCCCTGCAAACAGCAACTGCAATATGATATGCCCCTTGAGGCCTATGGCAGCTGTATCAGGGCCCCTGTGTGGACAGAGTGTCCTGGCCCCACCGGAGTCACCGAGTCCCATGTGGTGAGAACTGGTGGTGACCGCTTAGTGCTGTCCCCACGGGCTCTATGGTGGAGTCTAAGGGCCCAGTGCATGAGGCTCTGTGAGAGGGATCTGGTCTCCTCGAGTCCCTCTGGTTGGCCGGGCCTGAGTTGCCTCTGGCCCTTGCAGGGGAGAGCAGTATGGTAGATGACTGTGCAAGGAGAGGTAAGAGCAGGAACTGAGCCCTCCCATGCCCACACTGCCCACCCTGACAGCTTTGGGGGTGAGGGTAGCTGTGTTCTGCCCAGATGGGCACACAGCAGGGAGATGGCAGGAGGGCATACTCCAGGCAGCCAGCCCAGGCAGGTTTAACAGATGCTGCTGTTTATGACAATATCACCCTTGGAGAGGCTGACCCAGGGAGGTCCTGGTCCAGGGATGGCTGGAGAGTGGGGACAGAGGAACCCACACAAGTGCCATGGCCTCCAAGTCCATCTGCTGATGCCCTAGCACTGGATGGCAGGACTGTGTTTCAAGACTGAGCCTTAGCAGAGCCCATCAGGTCACAGGTGACCCTAAGGTAGTCCAACTGGATTGCAGGAGGAGATGCAGACACAGGAAGACACAGGAGATGCCGCCTGGCTGCCGAGAAGAGAGGCCTCAAGGTGCCCACATCCTGACCAGGGACTTCTGGCCTTGCCAAGAAGACAAACTCCTGGAACTTAACCGCTGGCCTGTAGCAGACTTGGCTGGCCAACCCCTGCACCCCAGGCTCCCTCAGGGTAAAGTGTGGTGACAACACACTCACCTCCCAGCTGTAGCAAGAAGAGTGAGTTATAGGATGCAAGGCCTTGAGTGGACAGGCTCTGGGCTGCGTGAGCACACTGTCCTCATCACCACACTCCCCCATGCCACCAAGGCCAGCAAAACCTGCACAGCCATGCCGGAGGCCCCTGTTAGAGGCCAGGGAGGAGAAGGCACGATACCAGCAAGAATGCCGAACCAAGGCAGGGTGAGGCAGGGGGCTGGGCTCAGGGCTGCGGTTTCCTGGCAGGAAGAGTTAAAGAGGTGGATAAAAGGCCCTGGGGCTGGGCCGGGGCTGGGCTTCATCAGCAGGAGCCCCCACACCAGCAGGGGTACCGTTTATCCCATTACTTATGGATCTGGACACAGACTTGGCCAGCGAACGTCCCTCACTATGATGGCCCTGGGGCTTCACTGGGGCTCCTGTGCTGGAGGTCAGGGTCCCAAATATTAGCTCAGCACCAATGTTCTGCAGAGGATGGGGCTGCCAGCCTCCACTTTCTCAAATGTTGATTCATAGTCTTCCTTCCTCTCAGGTTCAGTGGGTACTGCAACATCAGAGCTGCCACAGAAGCTAAGGGCAACCAGGGGAGCAGGGGTGCATCCTCTTATGGGACAAGTGGGGCCTCTCCCTGTCACCTGCAGGCTGCTGATGGGCCTGGCCTCCCGGTGGTACTAGATCTGAGGCCACAGCCACCTATGTGCTGCTCTGAACTGACCCACAGAGCACAGCTGGGGACTCGAGACACTGATGCTGCCCCAAAGTCTTCCAGGGGCAGAGGACAGATGGCACGGGGCGGGGACTACAGGCTCTGCTGGAGCACCTGCTGTATGCTAAGTGTGATCACATGCAAGATGGTGCAGCCAGAGGACACACAGGAGCAGAGCTGTGGGCACTATCAAGCTAGCCTGGGGGTGCCCAGGGCATGAGCTGAGCACAGCCCAGGAGGTAGGGGCAGGCTGCGTGAGTCCACCCTGGCAGTTGCTCCCCGCTCCAGGGTCCAGGAAGAGAATGAGGGGCAGACCTGACTCCCCAGGGGCACACTGCAGACCGTGCCTACCTCTCTGGTACTGCAGGGACCAGTTCACACCTCCCACAAGGGGCAGCTTAACACCCATGGACAGAGCCAGGGGGACATGCGCTCCTGCCTCTGCACACCTATAGTCCATATGGGGTCACAGAGATGGTGCCACCACACTCCACCGTGGGGCACACTTAGACCACCTCCACGTGCTCCCGCAGTCCTGTGCAGGTTCACCCTCCACACTCCTGCATACTCATACTCACAGCTAAGGAGAGACAGGCGGGCCGAGGGTGTACAAAGTTTTCTGCGGGACTGCGTGTGTGTCCACACACACATATGTGCCCCCGCCCACCCGCTCTGCAGATCTGAGAGCTCCCGAGGAGACGTGCTGTGCCTGGGCCAGGGGCAGCCTTCAGGATGGCAGAGTTGGAGTGTTGAGTGTCTGCACCTGCCGGGGACCGAGCCCCACAGAGAGCAGATAAAGCTGGGGATCTGAGACAGACGCAGCTTTGGGCTGGAAGGACATATCCCAAGTGATGTCCTCCTGAACCCAGGGCGAGGGGCCTGTTTAGAGCCAGGGCTGACGTAGGCCCCAGTACTCCTGATACCTGTAGGGGGTAGACCCAGGGCTACACAAGAGGTGGCACAGAGGCCAGGGCATTGGCATGTGCAGGGGCATTAGAACTCAGCAGAGCTGCTCCCAGCCCCACGCAGAACAGAACACGCCTAGGGGGCCTGGCCGTGCTCTAATGTTAGGGCCTCCATCATATTAGCGGGGCAGTCCCCAGGAGTAAGGAGCGGGATGTGACAGTGCAGTTGCCCCTCCTGCCTGTGTCCACCCCACCCCTACTTTCCCTGAAGCCGGGTCTAGGGTCTGGGGATCCCTGGATCCCCTACATGCCCTGGCTGCTTGCTGCATGGACTCATGGACCAGCAAACTCCCTGAGATGGTGAAAGGCGCCAGGGGCTGGGATGTTAGTTCACTCCCTCACCCCCTTTAGGAGTATCTGCCAGGCGGGGCCAGAGGTGCTGACAAAGTCTGGTTGGGAAAATGCAGCTCTGGCCTTTGCCCCAGAATTGATGGGTTAGTGACAGGCAAGGCCCTTCTTTGGTAATGGGAGCTGTGCCAGGAGAACATGGTTGGGCTGTGGCAGGACCAACCAGCTGAGGCACTCAGGGTCAGCCAGCATGATCCAGGGGCTGGCACAGGCAGGTGCCCTGACACCCCCAGGCCCCCAGGACAGGACAGCCTGGGTTAGAGGGAGCACTGACCAGTCCCAAGAAGCTTGTCTGTGGCTGTCAGCAAATCCCTCCTGGAGCCCTGAAAGAGTCCTGGAAGTACCCCATGGCCTTGCATGCACATCCTGGCCCAGCACACTCAGGCTCACCCAGCGCCTGAGTGATCTCAGGGTTCAGACACACAAACCCTCCTGCAAGCCAATACCCTGAGGTGCAGGGGCCCCAAAGCTGGCCTGCAGTTGGCCACTGAAGTCCTCCTCACCTTCCCTCCCCAAGGCACACCCACAGGGCCATCTGTGACATCAAAACCAGAACTCTTGCATGGGCCTATGGGGCTGTGGCAAGACCACTGGGCACAGAGACGGGGAGAAATCCTTGGGACTAGATGGGAGAAAACAATGCTCCTACCCTGTGGCCTCTGCCGAAGAACTGGGAGCCAGGAGAGGGGGTAGATCTTGGGCTGATGTGCCCCCCCCCATAACCCTTGGTCCCACTGAACTAGCTGCCAGCCCCAGCTGAGCCTCGCAGAGCCAGACATAATGGGGCATTAGAACAGAATTGAATTTCCCCTTAATTACAATGGCCCACAGATACTGTTTAATTTGTAATCGGGAGTTAATGTGGTTTTCCCCTCTTGCAATCACAAGGCTGCCTGCACATGCATGTTCGTATCCACACAGACTGGGTGTGGCCAGCCCTGCATGGGCGCTGAACTCCATGAGGCCAGCCGTGCCAGGGAGCGCCCGGCCCCGCCTGCTCCCACCTCTTGGCAGCCCACCACATAGAGGATGTCCGTGTGGACGTCACATGTCACACAGAACACACATGCACGAACCATCCTAATAGGCAGGCAGAAGCATAATTTTTCCTCTAATTACATATTCAGCACTTCTGAGAAAATGAGATTTTAGTAATTCAATTGGACTGAGAAGCGGGGCTATAATAAAATGAAATTTGTAACAATCGCGCAGTTAAATTAGTTAAATGGAGAGGAAGGAGATGTGGAAAATTGACCCCTCGATCTCCTAAGGACTAATCAGACATTTGAACCAAGTTGTGCTAACAAAGCCCTCCGGTGTTATGGGGTGAGGGCTGAGCAGAGCTGGACTTGGGGCACGGCCGGGGCTGTAGGTGGAGGAGGAGGAGGAGCTGGCGGGGCGGGACAACCCACACGGGAGGTGCTGGTGCTATGGGCTGTTCTCAGAGTGCGTTTTCGGAGCACCTCCCACTGGCACCTAGAGGGTCCGTGTCAGCAACGTCTGGGGTCCTTATTGGGGACTGAGGAAGGGAGGGTACAAGCAGGGGCCCAAACAGAGGGTCCCTGTTCTCCCCTTACCCCAAACAGAGAGGTTCAAGCTGGGACAGGAAAGGGCAACTCTCCTCCCTCCCTCTCACCTGAAACATCCCACCCTGCGCCCTGGGGCCCCTCTCAGCCCTGCTAGTTCTGTCCTCAGAGCTGGGACTCACATACTGCTAAACCAAGGCTCACAGAAACAGCATCTTGGGACTCGGGTCTCACCATCAAGACACGGGGTGTGGATACCAAGCCTTGGAGAGGCCCTGGTAGCAGGAGTGGAGTGGCCAAGGATGAATAGAGCTGGTTCCTGACCTCAAGCCAGGCCTTCTGTTTGCAGAGATGCCTCCTTCAGAGATATCCTGCTCAGAAGACCCAGCCTCATAAGAAGTCAAGCAGCCCAAGAACCACAGTGCAGGGTTTGAGCAGGGAAGAGGGAGGGTCCTTGTACCTACCTGGGTCAAAGCTGCCTGGTAAAAAAGGCTCAACGGGAGGCCCCTTGCCGGGCCCCTGCCCACTGCTTCTCTGTGACACAGACAGGGCACCTCCCCTCCCCAGGCTTCCACTGGAAAGGACTGCC
The DNA here is from genome assembly GCA_004025085.1 of Thryonomys swinderianus. Lineage (NCBI taxonomy): Eukaryota > Metazoa > Chordata > Mammalia > Rodentia > Thryonomyidae > Thryonomys > Thryonomys swinderianus. Next base: position 45,123 of record PVIC010002046.1, on the reverse strand, counting down.
TGGTGCAGACCAGATCCCCCATGCTGAGCCCCTGCCTACCCGGGTGCTGGGGGGGGTGTCTCCAGGCCAGATGGTGTCCAGACAAGCCTGCTGGAGTCCACCCGACCTGGACGTCTCGGGAACCGTCTGCTGAACCATGCAAAAAGAAGGGATCCGATTCGGAGGCAGCCAAGCCATGCCCCTTGCCCTGAGGCCTGAGCACATAGCACAGACTAGAAAGTCAGCAGAAGCTGCTTCCGCTCTCTGATGGCAGGGCCCCTCCAACCCGTAGCTCTGACTGAGACAGTGGGAAAATCGATATGGAAGCTGCAGGTGTTGGCGTCAGGAATCCTTTCGTGTCATGTCTGGGAAAAGCCAGACAGGGTCGAGGTCTGAGATGGGCGAGGGAAAGAGCAGGCCAGGAAGCCCCAGAACTCCCAGGCCTGGGAGGGAGGTACAGCAGGGCCCTCAGGTCCCCTGTGTGGCAGAGCTGCAGCGCCTGCACCCAGGTCTCCAGAAATCAGAGGTTAGGAGCGGAGAGTGGGGAGAGCAGGAGTCTGGGGCACACTTGAACAGCAGACAACCAGGACTTCTTGCGTGAGCAACATGCTGTGCTTGCAGGGGTTTTTCGGTTTACGACTCAAGTACCCCGGACTGGCATGGGACAGGGCTCCCGCTGGCAGTGAGATCCCCCTGGTGATGGGTGGCATGTTGCCCTGCAGCCTTGGGGGTTATACTGCTGAATTAAGGCTCTAAGGGCCTGATTAGACGGACAATTTTGCCAACAGAAATGATGCTGTGGGCTTTCTATGGGACACCAGGCATTAGATGGGACACAGGGTTCTAGGTCTTGCCAGGGGTGGGAGGGCTGCCCTGACTCACCAGCTAGTCCTCTGGGCAGCTGGCTGGAAGGGCCTGGGGGCTCAGCTTCCAAGGGAACAGGGTCAGTGTGAGGAAAATGGCCAGCAAGAATTCTACCAGGAGGAAAACGGGGGCCACGTTTTCCCCCTAACTCATCAGTCTTCCTTTTCCTACATAGGAATCACCCTGGAGATACAACTTCTTCCTTATCCATCCGCCCTCCGACAAATGAACAAATGAACGCTTCGCTCACTGTCTGCTAAAGGAGAGGCAGGACCATACCTCCCTCCCTGAACTGGAGGAAGGGAGGCCACAGAAGAGCCTGCAGGCCCAGCGCGATGCAGGACAGGCTGGGGTGCACCGCTCTGTCCTCTGCCCTCCATCCGGAGCTTCCCCCGTCCCTGGCTGGCTTCCACCGCCCAGGCTGCAGCAAGCCATTCAAATATTTAGCCTTGTTTCATTTTCCAAAAGGGGAATGGAGAGAAAGCAATAGGAAGAGAGGGAGAGAAGAGGAAAAACTTGGAGTTTCTCATTTGAAAGTTAATTAGTCTAATTAAGTCTAATTAAGAGCCCCCCACACACAATGCAGCACACAAGTGAATTGGTCTCCTCATTTCCTTTGCTTCTCATTTTAGACAAAGAGTGGGGAAAGCCTAGGAAAGGAGCCGGGGCACAGGAGGGTGGCAGTGGGTCCCCTCCCAGACAGGGGCAGCTGGCAGAGGGCCCATGGAGGCAGAGTTGGCCAGGTACTTACTCTAGAACCCTCCACAGCCTCCTTCCTGGGACTTTCTGGGAAGCATTTGGGGATCTACTCTCAATCTGGTCCTGTTTCCTGCTTCCGGACTCTGGAGGGGTTCTGGCTTCAAACCCCTTCAGAGGCATTTCTGGCTCCATCAGCCAGGATGCAGACTATGTGGATCCCACTCAATGTCTCGGAGGTTTGAAGCCTGGTTCCACAGGCCTCCAGTGAGGCTGGGTCAGAAGGTCATGGGGGTGGAGGTTCATTTTGGGGGTGCAATGCCCACCGGACACTCCAAGGAAGGAGGCTGGAGAGCAGTCTGTTGACTCTCATGGGAACTGTCAATGCAGGTGGCAGAACCACAGTCACCTATGGGCCCAAGTGGGCCCACAGGGCACCTCTGCTCATCCCTACAGGGCAGAACTGGATGAATGGGCTCAGGGTCACTCAGTTAATCAGCCAGCTTGCGTGGCCCAGACTGTGCCACTGGATGGAGGCTGGGCCAGGACTACTTGCTGCTCCCTCATCCTGTTCAGGGCAACTTCTTTTCTCCCATGGGCTTCCCAAGGTGCCACATGTCTGACAGTGTAGGTGTTTGTCTGCAGTGGATCTGGAAGCTGGTGACAAGGGCAGAGTGGGTGGCCAGGGTGCTGGGCACCTGACTTCCTGGTGGGCACCCCCTCTTACTAGAAACCAAGGTCCAGTACTGTGGCATGAAATGAACCTAAGTATGCCAGACAGTCACAACCCTGGGCTTGGTGCTCTCCTGCCCTTAGGTTGGTGGAGGCCACCTGCTCCAGCATGGCCTCTCCTGAGGGGTGCCGGGGCAGCACTCAGGAAAGGAGGCCGGGGCAGGTGCCAGGGGAGCCCGCCACGAATGGCTGGCAGCCCCAGGCTCTGACTCAGGCGGCTGCAGCCAGAGCAGAAGAGTGGCAGGAATGGCTGGAGGGCCAATTTCTGAACCAAGATCAAAAGAATTAAGTCGGCTTAGCTCTGAGCCATAGATGAAGGGGGGCTCTGGAGCCACCCACGGACAGCGGAGGCCAGGGAGGAGAGTGGAGGGAGGCAGGGGTCCCGAGGTAGGACAGAGCCTTGGGGAAGGTAAAAGCTGAACATCAGGGTTCTGAGGCTGTGGGGGCACTTATAGCCCACCCAGCCTCCTGCAGGGCTGCACAAGCCAGGCGAGTATAAATACCATTTTGAGCTCAGTGCGAAAATCAGGGGAAAGGGAAACTGCCGAGAAACTCTGGGAGATAGAAGGTCTAGAACATATACCCAGTAACCATATACAACAATATGGGGTGTGGTGACTCATGCCCACCAGCAATCAATACCACATACCACAATGACGGGAGTGGTGGCTCATGCCTGTCATCCCAGCACTCAGAGGCAGAGACAGGAGGATTGCTGAGTTCGAGGCTTGCCTGGGCTACACAGTGAGCTCAGGGCCAGCCTGAACTACAAAGTGAGACCCTGTCTCAAAAAAAAAAAAAATGATGAGGGGAAGATTAGAGTCCACAACTTATGCAGCCCAGAGACAGCCCGGGAGCCCACTGCTAGGGGCCAGGGTCCCAGACTTCGGTCAGCAGTACCTGAGGCCGGACCCAGGGCCACAGCCTGACACATGGGTTCCTGACTGCGACCACTGAGGAAGATGTACGTGTCACTCCCATCCCAGGCGGGTATCGCAGGGCAGCCGTCTCAGGCTCCTCCAGTTTTCTTTCCTATAAATGTGGAGATGAGCCTCATCTGGGCTGCAGGCAGCTCTATGACAGAGAGGATGGGGAAGAAGTCCATGCATGGGAAATGCCAGTCTCCACCTCCTCTAGGGAGCTTCCATCAGACTCTGAAGTCTACAAATTGAGCACCCTGGTCTGAAGGGCAGTGGGCATCCAAGCATCATGGCACAAGTATGCCTGGGGCTCTGGTGATGCTCTCTCTTGTAGGTTATGGACCCTCAGTGGCCAACTCAGGTACAGCAAGGACTCCAAACCCATTTAGAGATGACATGTGCCAGCACTTAATCCTGATCTCGGGGCTTACCCCGTGGTCACCTGCACCCCCAGAGGTTGCCTTGGTGAACACCTCCTGCCAGCCTTGCCCTCTGTGACTGTACTCCTGGGTCCAGGTTTCTGAGTCAGCTCTGAGGCTTCAACCCTGGAGGCTGAGCTCTGGCCCTGGGGCTGCAGAGAGGCCTCAGAAAGCTGCCTGAAGGGCTGCCCCACCTCCTGGCTTGAGCCAGGGCTAAAGGTCCAGTACTTCCTGAGAAGGGAGAGAAGAGACTACATTTCTTGTCCAGGTAAAAGTCCTGCCTGTCACTTAACAGGAGGGTGGGGTCCCAGCCAGAGCAACCACAGGGCAGGAGAGGGAGCCAGGAGGCCTTTACTTTTGGGAGTTGGATGTGGTGAATTCTGCAGAGATCCTGGATGCTCAAGGGCCTGGACACCCAACGCCAAAGGACACTGGTCACTCTGCCACCTCCACTCCCACCTGGAGAGGTTGGGCTTGCAGAGGGGCAAGAGACACACAGGCAAGGAAACGTGGCCTTGGCCTTTAGTGGTACAGATTCACTCTGAAGGTAGAATGAATCTCCACTATCAAGTAACTAGCACAATCTTACTCTTTTTGCTTGAGTGTGGATTTAAATTGTTAATTTGCCAAATGGAAATATTTAAGGCAAACTACACATTTTGTGACCTGATTTTAGCAGTTTCTTCTTTTAATTTAATAGCTCTGGAGCTAGAGACAACAGGAGGGGCCTAGACTGCACTCCGGCCCTTTGGCCGCTCTGTCCTTTATCCCGTACTCCCCAATGAGGAGGTGCCCCATCCTCACCAGCCATGAGGAAACCAAGGCACAGGGTGGAAGGTAAGAGGCCGCTGAGCAGGTGCAGATCTAGCTCCCAGTACCCCGCTCTTCCTACCTGTTTTTTGGTGAGCGTGTGGAGGAGGGTGGGCGAAGCCAGGCCTGTCAGGGGCCCGCACCCAGAGGCCTTCTGTGGGGAGTGCTGCTTACTTCCAGCCCTGGGGACAAGGACAGCAACAGGACCCCACTGACCCTTGGCCCATGGCCTCCTACCAGCCTCTTGTTTGGATCACAGCCCATCAGCCGGCTCATCTTCCTAGCTCGCCCTGTCCTCTGTCAGGCTCACAGCTCAAGGGTCCAGCAGGCTCACTGTTGGCACACACTTCTCAGCAGGCAGGCATGGCAGCCTGAGACCAGGCTGGGCAGTCACGGTCCCACATTCTTAGCCCCATATGACGGCTCCACACACACACACAATACAGCCACATGTACCACCGTGGAAGACAAAACCACGGCACCCAACTTGCACCCACTCTCACCAGGCCAAAAGGCCCAATCAGGCCCTGCCTAACTTCCAGGCTCCTGCCCAGTTTGCTGGGGTTTGCGAGAAGAAAATCCCGGGCCCCGGTGGGTACAGAGGGGTGTGCCTCTAGAGGAGCCGGAAACAACATCAAGAGACCAAGAACAGGAAAACCTGCTCTCAGGGTGCCAATGGGCTGTCTCTACCACATAATAACTGCGTACGGAGCCCCTATGATATGCTGGGCACTGCTGCAAGCCTGGGGAAAGGGAAGACAATAGAGTGGGCAGTCTCTTCCTTTGTGTGTCAAGCGGTAACCTGACACGTAAAGTGTGCCCGTCAGAAATGGAAAACAGTTCCAAGAGTGGCATAGTGGGTGGGATGGGATGGGACGTGCTGGGGCCGCGGTGCTTCCGAGGGCTCAGCACCAGCGGGACAGGCCTCCTTAGGAAAGGGGTTCACAAGAAAAGCTTGCAGGAGCCCAGGCATAGGTCAGGGGGCATCAGAAGAGTGGCTCTCCCGTGTGCCCTGGCAGCAGGCACATGAGGGCCATGGCCAGGGGTTTAAGCTGCCCAGCAAGAACCCTATCATATCCCAGCTAAGCCAGTTATGCTTCACTCTCTCCTGGGAACCCCTGGGCCCTTTTTCCACTGGGCACAAATTGGGGTCACTCTGTTTTGGCCGAGGCCTTCCCAGGGGCACAGGCTGGTATTCCCTTCGCCTTGCTTCTAAGAGGCACTCGTGATGACATGGGCCTGGCATCTGCCTGTGCACCTCCCAGCAGGTGCTAGAGGGAGTGACCTGGAAACCTAGAGCTGGGTGCAGGGCCCCACCTCCTCGGGGCCAGGTACTGAGAACCCGTCCCCAGCCCAGATGCCTGCAAACAAGCCCTAGGGCAAGTCCTCTGTGCCTCGAGTGGAAGGGCTGCCCCAGAAGGGGCTGTGCAGGCCTGGGGCAGATATCTGTGAGGACAACAGTTGACAGTGGGGAGCTTCCATTAGGGCGCGAGCCGGTGTGCACAACTGGCTGGGGCACTTGTCCTGGTCCAGCCGAGGAGGCCAGAGAAGAGACCGGGGCAGGGTGCAAGGGAAAGGAAGGCTCCACTCCAACACGCAGGCCGAGCACACAGGCAGAGCTGCCAGCTCACAGACTCTGGCTGTCTGCTGCAGAAGTCCCTGCGCTGCCACTGCCACCCTCCCCCTTCCTTGTCCCCGATGCCCACCTCCGGATCAGCCTCAACACCTCTTTCCCAGCCTGGTCTGCCGCTTTCCAGCCCCTCCTTTTCCACCCCAGATAATGTAACTACCTAGAGATGGGAATGGCTACTCTCTGCTCAAAGACTTTCCAGGGCTCCCTGTCATCTGCTGAGAGAAATCCCACATTTCACAGCCTAGACTCTCACATATCCTAGCTGTCTCTCACTCCCTCGTGTCCAGGTCCTGGGCATTCCAGGATCTACTGAGCTCACTCAACTCAGTGTCTCTCTCTGTAGAAACGGCAGCCTGTCTGGGACAGTCCTGCTCACAGACCCTCGTCAGAGCCCGTTTCCTGAGACACCTTCCCAGGTCCCCATGGGAGCTAAGCCTTGTTCTCCTAGGCCTGAGCTACCCACAGCAGCAGCCACAGCTGTGGGGCTGCTGAGAATCTGAAATGTGGGCCAGTGGAATTAGAAATGGGGTCTCAGTGAAAAGCACGATTTAGATTTGGAGGACTTAGCATGAAAAGAGAATGTCGATTGTCTCGGTCCTGCTAATGCTGATTAAACGTTGCAGTAAAAATATTCAGTATGGGGTTAAATAAAATACAGTATTAAAATGTGCTTCCTTCATTTCTCTTCACTTTTGTAGACACAACAATTAGAAAAGGCACCATCATATGTGGCTCTTCCTAGGGACCGCAATGCCTAACCCAGGGATCAGCCAACTTTCCCCAGAATGGCTCAGAGAGCAAATGCTTTGAGCTTTGCTGCCACACGGTCTCTGCAGCAGCCACAGCCCCCTAAAACCTGCCCACGTGCAAGGCCTATTCCACAAAATCTGTGCTATGAAAATGAGGTGGTATGGACTTGGCGACGGTGCCCACTCTTAGACCACTGACTTCTAAACTCTGAAACAGCATGAATGTGCAAAGTTTTTTTTTTTTTTTTTTTTGAGACAGGGTCTCACTTTGTAGTTCAGGCTGGCCCTGAGCTCACTATGTAGCCCAGGCAAGCCTTGAACTCAGCAATCCTCCTGTCTCTGCCTCCCGAGTGCTGGGATTACAGGCGTGAGCCACCATGCCCGGCAAATGTGCAAAGTTTTTAAAAGGAAGGGCAGAGAAGCCAATGGGTACTGTCAACCTTGTATTTCCATCAATAAGGACATTAAGAAAATGAGCAACAGATGTCACTATCACTTAAATACATGGGCGTTCCAACACAAGAAGGGACTTGATTCAATTTCCCCCAAAACCAAGTATTGTTACATTCCCTGTCGGGGAGGGGAGGTCTTCCTCACAAGCCAGTGGCAGACCAGCCCAGGCTGGTCTAAGACCTATGGCTACAGGACAACCTCAGGGACCACCAGGTTATAGAATGGCATAGCTTGCCAGGGCCCTGGGTTTTAGAAAGCTGTGGTTCACCAGGGTCCCTGCTGGATGGTGATCCCAAGGTAGATGATTTTGGAGAACCCAGCAGCCTACGCATCAGGAAGCGTTCTCTGTCATTCAGAGACCACTCTGAGTATGGAGGCTCCAGAGTTACACTGCCCAGTAGAAGGTTCCAGGTTTGCCCAGTAACTTTATGTGAGGCCGCACGTGACAACAGGCAGCTGACATGTGGCTTGGAGGACAGAGCATTCTGTTGGTGATTTCGAAGGCTGAGTGCAAATTCAAGAAGGAAAACTGTCTCCTGAACACCTCGTCCCACACCAACACTTGGGGTGGTCACATTCGAGACACATCAGGCTGAATAAAATTGTTACTGGAATTCATCTCCCCTGCTGCTTTCCACCTCTGAAACTGCCCTCCCTTCCCCTAGTGAAGCTTCCCCTTTTTCCCTTTCTTCTTTCATCCACTGGGCTCCAGGCTGGCACCATATTTCTATTCAACAGGGCCAGCCTCTGTTGAATTCCTCTGATGACAAGAAACTTAGCACCAGGGTGGAGGGTTGAAAGGAGGGCAGGGAAATGGGAAAAATTAAGAGTCAAGATACGTCATGTACAGCTACAAATCCTCAGTGAGGAATGTGATCACAATGCATCCCTGAAATGTACAAATAAACTCACTTTATTGAAAAAGAAAGGAAGAAACTTAGCACCTCACAGGTAACCAACCCATGCTAACGGAGGTTCTTGTTAGAAACACAGCTGGAGACTCCTCAGACCTCCTGTGCGTTCCCCTGGGGTTGTCCTGCCCTGTGCAGCCGTGCGGCCTGGTCTCCTTAGACACTGCAGACAGCTGCCTCAGGTCCCAGTCAGCGGTCCGACGCTCCGGCTGACCTCTGATTTGGCAGTGCTGAGACAACTTCACAGCGAAGCCAAATTCTCACGTGTTCACTTATCCTTTCTGCCTCCCCAGGTGACTGGTGACTGGCAGATTTGGGCAGCTCTGACTCTGTCTTCTTTGCTCATTTAGGGACAAAGGGAGGAGGTCCAAGAGAGTAGCAAGGGACAGAGCTGCCACACAGCTCAGATTTTCCTGGTCTCGCCACACAGCTGAGACTTTCCGCACCGGCACAGAGCTGAGGCTGCACACACTGGACCCTGCAAGGTATCCATTGGCATCACTGGCTCTTCACTTCTGTGAGGGTCACTGTTTTCTCTAGGTTCCCCTTAGCTTCATGGTCTTCTCTGGTCCCTCCCAGCTCATCTGTGCAGAGTAAATGGGGAGATGGGGAGAGGCTATGCCTATCCCCTCAACGCCCAACTCCACGTCCGCCTGCACCCACACTGGGGTGCACACCCACACACAGGTGGCACCTACCTATGTGAGCTCACTCCAGGGGCAGCAGATCTGAGTGTCTGTCCTTTCCCTGGACATCCCCTCCACATGCTGTGGCAGGTACCCTGGACCCCTGTGCAGTACCCACCCCGCCTCCTACCCTTCCCTGCCAAGTCTCTCTGGAACTTTCTGTATCTCCCTTCCCAGTAGCAGAAACGCTTTCCATGGGTGGAGATGCCACCTAACCAGGTCTAATGCAGCTGGCCTGGCTGAGACCAAGACCTGAGTAACACTGCCTAACCCTGGGCACCTGCCATTCTCAGTGGGCTCGCTCTCCAGATGAGGAAAGGAAGGCTCTAAACGAACATGATCTGGGCCACAGGGTGATCACTAGAGAGCCCAGGACAGGCCCATCACCCTCGGCAGGTGGGACTCCGCTGTTAGAAGGACTCCGGGGTGACCCGGCCCCAAGGTGGGCAGGGAGAAGGCCCAGTACCATCCTGTCTCCTGAAAAGGTCTGGCACTGGGATCCCCTCTGTGGGGGCTCTGGCTGTTGGTGCATGACAAAGCCACCTCTTTCCTGTCTCAGGGCAGTATGGGGAACCCCTTCAGGACTCCCTCCTGCCCAGGCTCCTGGGTCCCCACTGCTCCCCTCAACAAGCTTCCTACAGCTGGAACCTGGGAAAATCTACCACGTGGTGATATTCTACAACGCCACAAAGCCGGACCAGGAGAGAGGTCCGAGCAAGCAGTAGCCCTGCTGCCCCCAGCTCACAGAAAGGAAACATGGGGTCTGCCCAGAGGCGTGGACACAGGCACCTCACTGCAGAGGGACAGGCAGTGGGCTCAACTCCAGCTGCAGGGTGGGCACCCGACAGAGAGGTGCTTCCTGCCCAAGGGACACATTTCTGCAGCTGAGTTGTCTGTGAGCCCCAGAACGGCAGGATGGGTGTATGTGTGTTCCTGAGAATTAAACCCAGGGCCTTCACACTGACCCAGCTCCTTTTTATTTTGTGACAGGGTCTTGCTACGCGGCTGAGTTGCTCAGGCTGGACTGGAACCTCCTGAAGTCCCATCTGGCTCATCTATACTGTGTGAAATGTGTCCCCCACCCCCAGCACCGAGGTGTCCTTCAGTCCTGATTTCAGACCTGGGGCCTAAGTAGTTCCCGGCCTGTGGGACACTCCATCCGCCCTAAGGGTGGTGGCTTCTATTTATCCCTTCAGCAGCTCAGGGCCCCACCAGCCCTGTAGAAGTCCCCAGCCCGCAGTCAGGACTTGCCTCGATTCCTTCACAGTGGACTTGGCTCTGATGCAGCTGCCAGGGACCCCACTGTCTGCAGAGGAGCTGGCCAGGCCGTCATCACAGCCCTCAGGCTCCAGGGCTTGGCCAGTAGCCAGGCCTCCCGCCAAGTCACACCCTTCCTGCAGAATGGGTCTCACTCTCCCGGAGAGACCTCAACATCCAGGGCCATGTCCCAGCTGTGCCGGAAACACCAAAGTCAAAGGCAGCGCCATGGGCCTCAGGGAATGGCCCGTGCTGCACGTGCCATCCCCGCCCACTGGTCATCAGGCATGGGGAGAGGCTGGGGCCCAGCATCAGGGACGGGTGTGGGAAAGGGAGACGAAGAAAGAAAATGAATACAGGAGGAAAGAGAGAAACGAGGCCAGGAAGGAAGGAGATGAAGGAGGAGCAAAAGATTTGGAAGTACAGAAAGTGCTGGGGGAGACGTCCACCTCAGGCCCCAGGACCATGTGGCCTGCCCAGGGCTGCGCAGGCACCTCCCAAGATCTGGCAGAGGGCACAGCCATCCCGCCCGTGATTACCACGGCCCAGGCCCCTCCCCAGGGACCTCTGCCTCCATGCCCTCTTTGGGTCTCATGCCCAGGACCAGAGGCAGGAGGCAAACAGGCATAGGGGCTGGGACATCTACCAGGCAGTATGGCCCAGCATGTGCCCCGATGGCCTGGCAGGCAGCAGACACCCTGCCATACCAGGGTAGAGAACAGAGGCCGCAGTGTTTCTCTCCGCCCTCTGCTGACCCCCCAACCCACCACCGGTTGTTGGTTTGGTCCTCTCTGACCAAGGCTGTTCCTCTAAGCCGTGATGGCCAGAGAGCCAGGGAGGGACACCGGCTCAGGCTACTAAACCCAGGGTCCTCCTGTGGGACGGTCCAGCCCCTTCCACATTTCCATCCCAGAACCGCAAGGCAGGGAGGAGCCCCTCTCTCAGCCCTACTAGGTGCCGAGGTGGGGGCTGTGCTGGCGAAGCACACACTCCTCTTGTGATTTTAGGGAACCAGCCCTACATCTCTTTGGGGACTCATTAGCAGAACTGGGAAGCCATAACATATCCTGCCCTCCCTGCTCTTCTGCCCCAGCCTCACTGGGACATGCCAAATTCAGTCCCGCTGGACTCAGAGCCCTGATGGAACCTGCCCCCTGGGCAGAAACACCCCATGAGGATCCTGGCAGTCCTGGGCTGTTCTGCTCTGTGCAGCCCTCACACCCCTCCTTGGCCATGCAGCTCTGAGCCCACAGAGGAGCTCGCACATTCCTCAGCCTGGCCTGCCACAACCCTCTCGTGCTTGCTCTGGCCCAGACAACCTCCCTGCTCTGTGCTCTGAGAAGCCCTCTCCCCCCAGGGGCAAGACACCACAGATGGTGTTCCAGAGAGGCTACTGCCAGGTCCCCTAACCCAAAGGAGTCTGTCCCCCAGCACCCTCAGGTATCAGGCCAGAGGAGTCTTTGGTTAAGAGCCGCAGAAAAGCCTCAGAAGAGCTCAGGCCGCACGGGCTGCACGGGCTTCTGCTGAGACCCTTTCTCTCACACACGAGGCCATGCTGGAAGGCAGAGGAAGGGAAGCTTCTCTCTTCATTATTCATGAGGGTGTGACCTGAGCTGCCAGGTCTGAAGCCAGGCTCTGCTCTTCAGTGGCTTTATGACAGCCCATCCTGTGACCTCTCTGTACCTCAGTTCCCTAAGTTTTCACGCACAGGGTTCATCCTCAACAGCTTCTGGACAAACAGGAGCAAGGTGTGAGGGGTGGGGAGAACCCAAACATTCAACCGGACTGGGTCAGCACGACCAGCATCAAGGCGGCCTGCCAGCACAGACCACCATGATGAGGCTTGGCGGCTGGCACAGGGACCCTCTGTCCTCTGTCCCTAATGGTTTCAGGGAAGGGGCCACAGCACCAGTAGGAGGATTAGTTTAGAGTGAGCTCAACTGCTTGTTTGGTTCCATTTTCCAGGTCACAGAGTGACTTTGGTTCCAGCCAAGGGAGCAGATATGAAAGACAATGGGCTGAAGATGCAGGCAAACAAGGCATTGGCTGGTGCCTCCCCATGCTGCTGGCTGTGGGGTACTCACTAGAGACCCAGCACACCAAGCCCAGGAGGGACACGCCAACACCTGGGGCAACTGAGACGAAACTCTGGGAGCGTGGAGAAGGTGTGAGAGGCAGTGTTCCATCAGCTACAGTAATTAATCCTTATTAAAAACTGCTGTGATTAGTGGTGTTCCCACCCTGGGCAGAGAGAGAATGAGTAAAAGCAGATCCTCCTAGTGAACCTCGGACGGCTCCTCGGCACCCGGCCTCTCCATGGGGCCTCTGGCTCCACTCCCCCTGGGAACACCCTTATCAACAACTCCCCGAAGCCCTGGCACAGTAAGGCTTGAAGCACATGCTACAGACTCCACCGCAGTTTCAGGGGGCCGACGATGTTTGCTACGGCCATGGGGACCATCTGGGGGTTCACCTTGATTAAGTACACTGAGGCAGTAAAATCAACAGAACTTAAGAGTGATCCCTTAGAAGCCCAAATCCTTTGACCAGAGCTGGCGCCATCCTGCCAGCCAGCAGCCACCTGGCCTTTCCTTGTGTACCAGTGCTCCCTTGTAGCACACTTAAGGCACTTACATCTCTCTCCCCTAGAGCGATTTACCAGCTTCTCAATCAGATGGAGTGATAAGATTTTCTTTTATAGGACACTGCAGTTTAATAATAAAGTAATTACTGTGACAAAATCCCATTTTGTGCGCTGGGAGTTTTTTCCTCCCCTTCTCTGAAACCTGCCTCCAATGCAGCCCAGACAAGCTCCCCAGGACATCTTGCAGATCTTCTGGAGTGTCCAATAAAACCCTCCTTGGTCTGAAGAGTGACCAGTGTCAGCCCTAGCTCCTGCTGGTGCAATGCACCAGGGCAGCGGCCTCAGGGTCCCTAGGAGGGCCAGGTGTGAAAGGGGTGACGCTCTGCAGCAGTCCTGCAGGGAGCCAAGGTGTTCCTGGGGTGCACGCACCTGAGCTACACCTCAGTGAGTTGGGGGGTGAGCTGGGCAGGCAGAAGAGTCAAGGCTAGGCTTCACCAGTGGATGTGGAAAGTGACCCAGGCCCACCTTCTATGAGCTCCTATCAAATGCGAGAGCCTAAGGACACTGATTTACCCTGGGTTGACCGGAAGTAGTCCCATGGGTGGTTAAAGCTCTGAAAACTTATTACCACCGTTGCTGAGTGAGGCCGACAGGAAGACAGATAAATGACAACAGGCGCCCCTAATTAATTATAGAACTGTGTGTTTCAGAGAGGACACAACCCCATCTTCGCTCTATCCAGGTCCAGCCCTTCGGAGCAGGAAATGGTTAACAAAGCTGCATTGGAGAGGATGGAGTTCTGCTGGTTGAGGTTTTATTTTTTAATTCCCAGTTTGAAGGATACATACAGGTTTAGGAAGCTTGCCTGTTTAAATGCTGCATTTTAATGGGCCTCCAACTACATCTTGTCTTGCTTGATTTCACGTCTTCTGCTCCTGATATCCACTGTGCCGTTAGATTGAATGCACAGCCCACATATGGCTCCAGCAGGCACTCAGCCCCTGTGAGGGATGGATGAGAGGTAAGCTCTCATTCCGGAGGCCGGGCTGGTGTGGCTCCTGGTCCTGCCTCATGTGACATCTCCTTCGGGGGACACAGTAGATTCTCTTTCCAAGTGTGGTTTGGGACAAGCAGAGCCTCACACTAAATGCGTTGTTTTGTAATGGCCTCAGACCACCCATGCTGTGTGCGCACCCACAAAAGAACACACCCAGAGTAGCCATGACACGACTGCATTCTAGATTCACTGACTGCGGCTGGACGCCCTGCAGAACTATGGCCTAGTGAAGGAAATGGGTGCTTCTAAGCCTGGTGCAATGGGCACACACTGGCCTTCCCATGCGCATTCTGCCCACAGCTGATGCCCACCTCAGATGGGTATAGCTCATTTGAAGTATTTTTGCCTTCCCGGTGCCCCTACGGATACCTCCAAATGCCACCAGCCAGGGATACATCACTGGCCCTGGAGAAGTGAGGCGAGTCTACTCCACAGGTCCTGCTGATGGATTCATCCCAACTGTGAGTGCTGGTCTGACTCCGTTGAGACCGCCATTTTCTGTCTGGCCTTCTTCATCTTAACTCAGCCCTGGTGCTCAGCTTGGGAGGACTGTGTGTCCGAGGAAGACCCTGAGATTCAGAGTGGTAAAGTGACTTGCTTAAGACGACACATCCAAGACACCACGGGTTAGTGCCCAGGACTTTCTCTGAGGCCCATGGTCTGCCTACTGATCATGGAGCCTTGTGCCTGCCGCCCAAGACACTTCTGCCTGTAGGATCTGTGGGGCAGATCCTTGCCCTGGGAGCCCACTCTGTGGCCCCACCTGGGGGTGGTCAGCAACACGTGTCCTCGGCCCCATGCTAGAGGTCCCCAGGCTTCCTGAGCTCATGGAAATGAAGAGGGCTGGAAAGCTGGCTTCCAAGACCTGTCCAGTCTCCGTGATGGGAATCAGCAGTGGGCTGGCCCTGGACAACCGCTTGCCCCTGGGTCTGGGGGAATCCCAAAGTCCCTCCAAAAGCTCCAGGCATTCCCAAATATCCCAGAAAGGTGAGGCCAGAGTCTCAGGTCCCTTCTGTCCATCCTCTAGTCTGGCCCATCACACAGTCCCAGCCAGTCTCTGTCCTTTCCTCTGCAGTGGCCAGTATGTCCAGCAATCCCTACTGCAGGAACCCTGGTAAAGGGCTGGCCCAAGCACTCAACAGCCCAGACAAGGGCTAGCAGCTCTGGTCCATTTTTGGGGGCCACCTTCACCATGCCCAGAAATCTCCTGAGCCACTTCCTGTGGCTCCCTGGAGAGACCAATGGGCACAGACAAACCAGAGTCCCCTGCCCAAAGGCCAGTCCCACCTAGAACCTCTCAGGGAATCCAAAAAGCACACTCACCCTCCAGCCTGCAGGTGTTCATGGGGATGGGGTAGGAGCACCCTCACTTTAGGGGCCCTGCTGGCCTGACCCTGGCCTGCTGCCTTGGGGGGGGCACCCTGTACCTACCACCTTTGCGCCAATCCCAGGGTGCTAATGGGGTCCTATGAGAGCCCTCTCAGTGGGTTGAGCAGGCCCCAAATCACCACATTAAGCTCTCACAGTCCCACCAGGCCTCCCTCACAGCCACCCCCACTTTGCAAGCTGAGTAGAGGGCGAAGGTGTGAACAAGGAGAAAGCTGGAAGGGTGGAAGGGCGGGCCTAGAGGTGTGGGCAGTCAGAGTGGGTGAGGCCAGGGTACTGCAGCCCCAGGCCAGCTCTGGCCACAATGGCACTGGGAGTCCACCGCAGAGGGCCTGAGGGAGGAGAGGGAGTCTCCCCTCAGTTCCGGTGCAAGCTTGGGACCGCACTGATTCCGCATTGGGTGGGAATGCGGGACCCCCGCCCCTGCGCCCTGACTGCCAGGAAGGCCAATGTTAAGACTCTGCGCCCCACCCCCATGGGGCATCCTGGAGATGGGGAGGCAGAGTCGCTTTGTTTCCTGCCCCTTTTCCCCGCCAGCCCGAGCTTCCTGCGTAGCCAAGCAGACTGAAAAACTCTGGTCCCAGCCCCCTCCCGGGCCAGAGCTCTGGGGCGCCCTCGTCAGTCCCACCGAGCTAGCGGCCCGTCTCCCCCGAGGCCGGGCACGCAGTCCGTGCTGCAGCAGAACCCGGCGCCCCCGCCATCGCCTCTGCACGGCCCCCTAGCTCTCCCGATGCTGCCCAGAAGGGTGCCTGGCTCCGCACCCCCCGCGTCCCCCTCGGCCCGGGCCCGAAGTTCCCCTAAGTGACCCGAGTGCCGAGAACCCCCGCCCCCTCCCCTCGGGCTTCCCCCGAGACTCCGCCCGCCGCCCCCTCCCGCGCCTTCGGAAAAGTTGCTAGTAACGCCCCAAAGTCCGGCCCCCCGCCCGGTGCCGCGTGCGCCCCGGGGGCCCCTCGCTTCGCCGCCGCGCAGGGGCGCAGTTCCCCCCACCCCAGCCGGGCGCCATGACGCGGGGAGCGCAGCGGAGCCACTCGCGGCGGCGCGGAGGCGGCCAAGCGCGGGGCGTGGGCGGCGGCCCAGGGCGCACGTGCGTGGGGGGCCCGGCCGAGCGGGCCGGGGGCCGCTTACCTGTTGGAGGTAGAGGAAAGCGGGCGGGCAGGGCACGGAGTGCGGGAGCATGCTGCCGGAGTTGGACAGCAGGAGGCAGCCCGAGTTCGCCATGGAGCACAGCATGGGGCGGCAGGGGGGCGCCCGGCGGCCGGAGGAGCTCTGCGCTCGCTGCGTCCCTCGGTGTGTGCGCGCGCCCTGCCTCCCGGGCGCCCTCCCGGTCTCTCCTCCTCCTCTTCCTCCTTCGGGCCTCCCCTCCCCCTCGTGGCGCTCTTTAGGAGGGAGGCATGGAAAGGCCAGCGGCGTGCCTCTGCCGGGTGCTTCCCCTGGCCAGGCGGGGAGGCTGGAGAGAGCGCGCGAGAATATGGCAAGAGTATGTGCGCGAGAGGATGGATGCGAGGGAACGGGGGGAGTCTGTCACTTTGGAGCCACCGGAGCCCTGTCTGCAAAGAGTGGTGCGTGTGCGTGTGTGAGTGCGCGCGTGTGCGCGCGTGGGGAGCGGTGGGAGGGGGAGTCCCTGGCGTACTCCAACATCAGACAGAGCCCCGCGCAGAGGGGAGAGAACCCGGACGGCGGCACCACAGCTGATCCTGCACTTAACCCCTAGCCCGCCGGCCTGCGCAGCGCCGCCAACCCCCGCGCTCCCCTCTTCCAGCTCGCGTGCTCCGACCGCGGGATCTGGGTCCTCCCCGGGCCGACTCAGTCCCGGGGCCACGGCCGCTGCGGAGGAAAGGAGCGGCTCTGCGGCCCGCCCGATCCCGACCGGAAGGCGCTTGGTCCTGCCTGCGTTCAGAGCAGCGCCTCTCCTCAGGGAGGCCGGCTCAGCGGCGGGGATGTCGGTGATGTAATGAGGGCCTCTACGCAGAGGCTTCTGCGCTGGGAAGGTTTCTCCGCTGCCCAGGGCTTGGAAACCCAGCCGGAGCCCCCAGGAGTCTCTTCTGATCTCCCGTTGGCTCCCAGGCCCGGTGTTCGCCATCCCGGCAGCCTGCCGCAGGCGCGTGTTCCTGTGCATACTTGATACGGGGGATACAGGCCACTGTGCGCCCTCCCCTCCCCATCCCCAAGCCCGCTGGACTTGGTGTGCACAAGGTACCCCCTCCTGGCTCCAGACAGCGCCTGGCAGAAGCCTCCACGGGCCCTTTAGGCCACCAGTGTCACCTGCTGCATAGACCTGCAGCCTTCCCAGCCTCTCACACATCAGCCAGTCCTGCGAGTGCACACTTGCCAGGTGTTCCTGGGTAGAGCCGTTTCCCAGAGCCAGCTGCAGGTAAGCTTGGCTGTGAGCAGGACACTGGTGGCCGCCATCAGGCAGAGCAGCATGCCCAACCTTGTGCCTTGCTTACACTGCCCCCAGGTAGGGGCAGACGCTAGACACGCAGTGCCAGTTCTGGATGCAGCTATCTTCCTGCAGGCACCTGCTATCTTCTGCTCTCACTGTGGACAGCAAGTTTCCCCGAAGGAGGTAGGCCCAGGATCACCTGGTGGTGTCAGGACAGCAGGCTCAGCAGTGTGTGTGTGTGTGTGTGTGTGTGTGTGTGTGTGTGGTAACTTGCTGTGTGATCTCAGAAAAGCCCCTTTCTTTTTCTGGATTGTGGTTTCCACATCCATCTGGAGAAGTGGCTGGATGTCTTGCTCACTGCAGGCATCTGAGGTAGGACTATGGAGGAGGATGGGGACGAAGGGCCTGGCCTTCATCCTTGCTCACCCTGGGAGGCAGGTGGGCACATGACCTTTGGACAGTCTCAGGTGTCTCCTGTACCTGAAACAGGACAAAGCAGGCTGCAGTGGTCTCCTCAAAAAGAAACAGCTGTGGAAGTCTGGAAGACAGGTGGGGGAGGAGACAGGGTCAAGGGGGAGACTGGCAGTGGGCAAGTGGCCCCGCTTTCCTGACTGGTTTCTGGGCTTCCAGTCTGGGGTCCCCCAGGATAGTGCTGGCATAGGGCACTCTGGAGAGTTGTTCTAGGGCCTTGCTAAGTTTAGCTTGGTCTCTCTGGTGGGGTGGCTCAGTGCCAAGGTCTGGCACCCATGGGGCCAGAGCATGAGGCTGGTTGTCATGAGAAGGACCTCACTGCAGAGTTCTCCCATAGAATACACCCGGAGTGGCTCTGGCCTCACCAGCACGGGGTCCTCACCATGTCCTCCCCATCCTGCTGCTCCCTGCCTTCTTTCACAAGTATGTCCTCTCTCACACTGGATTAATTGTCACTGCCTGGTGTGCTCTTCTCGGGACCCTCTGGCATTGGGGCAGCTGCGGAGCATTTCCCCTAATCCCTGGGCTGCAAATGCATGAGTCCTAAGCATGGTTTACTCACTAAGTCACTATTGTTACCAAGCATTGGCCGTGAGGTCACAGCACTCTAAAAAGGATTTGGGAGTGTGTCCCAAATAGCGCCTGTAACGCCATGACTTCTGGAGGTAGTGCTCCAGGCTCTGTTTGGAATGCATTGTCTACAGACACTATGTGAGGTGCTGGGGCTGGAGAAATAGTTCTCTGTCCTGGAGAGAGCACACTGTCTGGCAGGGAAACCAAGCCAGTAAAGCAAGACTGCAGCCTACTGTGTTGAGAGCATCAGGCTGGAGAGCGTGTCTAGACACCTGCCTCCATCAGCCAGCGAGTCACACTCTGGCTCCAGAGTGAACACAGAGCTGCAGAACGGAACAAAAAGAAAATCTCCAGCAAAAGGCTTGAACAATATGTGTCTCTGGCTTATTCCTTGGGACGGGGGCTGCATGCCTACTGCCTCCCACACCGTGCTCTGGACCTGTGACTGCCGATACGAGCTAATTACAGAATACCGTGTATTTTGTTGTACCGTGATTATTTCTGTCTCCCCCACTGCAGACCTCCCCGGCAGCAATCATGCCCTCATCTTGTCCCGCCCATGCACTGGACAGTGGGGTGCAAAGTTCCTCAGGCTGGAGACCTCTGGCCCAGCTTCCGAGCTCCATGTACTGCACAGGCCAGGGAGAGTGGCCCTGAGCAGTGGTGGGGGAAGCCCCTGTCTATCCCCCTCGGCTCTGCTGCCCCCACTCCTGGGTTGAAGGGAGGCTGTGAGCTGGGAAGAGCTGTCAATCCAGTGCGAATATTCACTACTTAAAAAAGAGCCACAGAAAAAATATCCCATTCGCCCTGAATCTGAGAAGGGCCTTGTTAGGGAGGCAGGAACTGTGCTGTAATTATCTCTGTGCTCCTGGGCACCACTATAAATACCAGGTGAAGAGGCACCCCAGAAGGTCCGGATGGTTCCCAGGTTTGGGAGCTCCTTCCTGCTCCATTCCATGTCACCTTCCCTGGGAGGTGCCCTTTGGGGTGCAGCCCCCCCAACACCTTGCTAAACACCCTCTGTGTCTTTGGTGCCTACCGCTCCAAAACTGGAGAGTGCTTGCCAACACATGTGGCAGCATCTGCACCCCTTGAGGGGGTCTGTGCTTCTAACAGGGTGGGCTGAGTTCTGGGCTCAAAGGGTCTGTGACGATGGCTCCCATGTCACCTTACCTCTGGGGAGTCCCACAGTGGCTTGTGGGCTTTGCCCAGAGGAAAGTTCTAGGTTCCACTTCCTGAGAGTCCAGGCTGACTGTCCTGAGGCTTCCTGCAGGGAGGACAGCGTGGAGCTTGGCAGAGGCCACTCAGGACAAGGGCTGAGCTCACAGGCTCCGGTTGCAGCAGGGCCGTTGTCACACATACACTGTGTCTGCCGTGCTTCTGCAGAGCCAGGCCTTCCTGCCCCAGCCTGGGTTTCTTGGCACAGGTGTGGGCATGAGCACTGAAGAGGCAGAAGCGGCAGAGTGGCAGAATTGGACCGTCCGCTGGGGTGGGCACAGCTTGGGGATGAGGTGTAGGATCCCCGAAGAAGCCTCGATCATGTGATCCCACCAGAGCCCTACATCACTCATCAAGTACTTCCCAGGGGAATTAAAGTCTCAGCTCAGAGCTGAGGGTGTGGGGTCTGGGGTAGGGAAGAGCTCGCGCCCAGGGCTGCCCCAGATGCCCCCAACATCACAGGGAGTGTCAGATCGGGTAAGATGCCCTGGAGCCTTTTTTTTTTTTTTTTAAATGCAGACATCCTGCAGATTTCCAAAGGTGAGATTCCCTATATTCTGGGAGTGGGCACTGCTGGTACTAATTCCCCCTCAGGGCTGAAAGTTGGCAGAGGGGGGAAAAGCAGCAACTGGGGGTGACCTGAGCTTCCTGGCGCAGCCTTGCTGCTGCAAGGCCGTGCTGGAGGTGTCCAGCAGGGGGCCCATTCACACCAGCCAGAGAGCCCCTTTCCCCTGCAGGCTTGTGAAAGGAGCACACAGTGGGAAGGATGGGGTGGGGGGGGGGGTGCCCACCTCTGGGTCCCTCTGCCAGGGAGTCCAGGAGCACACAGAGGGAAACCAGGCCCAGCTCAGGCTGCTATGGCCAGCACCCATCTTCTAGCTGGGTGGGGTCCCCCACCCAATGGTGCCATCCCCCTGGCCCTGCCGAGACTGCAGCAAAAGTACAAATCGGCGTGCAAAGGAAGTTTATTTATCTGTTTAATTAAGAGGCGTTTGCCAGCCACATTCGGGTCCATCCGTCTCACTTACAACCATGTCCCAGCAAAATTAAACATAATAAATATAGGAAGCCTGAAAGCAAAGGGCACACTCGAGATATATGGGCCCAGCCAGAAGTTGCACAGGGCTGCAGTTATAAGCACATCTTTCTTTTGCAAGTTTCTCTCCCCTCGGGGCCCACGAGCCGGAGGACTGTTCTCGGGATGGGGCTGTGGGTGCCATCTCACTGCTTTTCCAACTCTGCACTCCTGCCCGATCAAGCGTTACTCATTTTAAATGAGCCCCCAGGATGTCTCATTTCTTCTCACCAGTTAAAAGGGAGAGACCTCAGCACAGAGCCAAAGGCTCAACTGAAACCAGCTGCTCTGGGGTGTCGCACCTCGGGGTGCTGGGGAAGAAGCCACGACGGCCATGGCTGGGGGAGCTCCTCACAGGCTACATCTGGCCCCTGAGCTCCTGGCAAGGTGGAAGCATAGGCAGAGCAGAACCTTGGAGAAACAGACCTGGGTTCTCAGCGCCAGCTGTGGCCAAGCACCACCCAGGGCCTGGCCTTAGAATCCCACAGAAGTCTGTGGAAGGCCGAGGCAGTGCTTAGAATCCTATCTCTGATCAGAGGCCTCCAGAACTTGACTGCTCAGGAATATAAGCACATGAAGGAGAAAATGGTGATTTATTATCATTATTGATTGCCAACTGTAACAATACCTCGCCTTTGCTTCCTTCCCTCCTAACCTTTTCATAGTGCCTCACTGTATCTCATCTCACTTGCACTCCAAGTGAGGGCGGGAAGGTGTAATGAGGCCCATTTGCTATAGGATGACACTTTTAAGATCACAAAGGTGGCCCAAGGTCATGCGACTGGTTTGAGGCAGAGTCTGGGCTGCAAAACAAGACTCCTGACTCTAGAACTCACGGCGCCTCTTGCTTTCCTTTGACTGCTGTGCTTGGCATGTGCCCTCTGCAAGCGTCCTCATCATTAGCCCTTGGCTTTCTCTCCTAACAGGATCAACCCAAACCAAATCGGTTAATGGAACAGTCGTTTGTGATAGCTTGGGCGTTTACTAATCCCACCACTGCTTGGTCTGTGTGGCAATTATCTTGAATTTCCTTTTTCTCATTAGGCTGGAGGTCGTGAGAACTCAGTGGGTGGCTGAACTCTGTAATGAAGCCAAGGAGAGGAGCTGCCAGTGGACTGAGGGAGCCTGTCTGCCGGGCTCCTCCTGCTCTGCCGTGCGGTGCTCCCCTCCCTGGTTCCTCACCCGTGCTCTGTGCCTCAGCCACTTCTGGACCCTCCTGGCCGCTCAAGCATCTCCCCCTTGGTGTCCTGTGCAACATGACACATGGCTACAGAAGACAGCATCCTGGGAGGCATGAGAAGGTGTCTGTCTGCCTGAGAGGTCACTGGCTTGGGTAGGATCTATGGTTCGATCCTTGGTGTTTCAGGCTTATCAGCATCTAGGCTCCCAGGACATTGGTAGAGATTGTAGGGCCAGGAAATCATATATGCCTCACTATGCCACATGGCCCAGGCTGGGGACACTCAGTGCTAGAGCTGCCCTTGGCCTGTCCAGGGCCCACACAGGGGTGTTCAGCACCAGGGACGGATCCAGCATTTCGTTGGGGTCGCTTCTCCCTCCTTCTGCTAATATGGGACCCCCAGGGGAAGGGAAAAGGGGGCCAACGGGCAGGAGATGATAATACTGCAGAGGAAGTTGGGATCACGGTGCCCATCTCCTGCCTCAGGTTGGCTGTCACTGAAGCCTGCAGGCACAGGTGCCACCTGCCTGCTTTGCTTTCTGGCAGCCCCGTTAGGAAAGCTTGCCTTCTGTCTCACACAAACATTCCCCATCCTCATTTCATTCAGAGAGCGAAAGCCTTAAAAGACAGACAAGGGGGAGACTATACCAGAAGCTGACACCATCATCATGTTCTCTGACCCCCGGGAGGGTCCCGGGTCACCCGCCTGAGCTTGTAGAGCAAAGCCGCATGTCGAGGAGAGTGGCTGGATGAATGCAGCACTCGCCATGGCCAGCAGAGCCCTGCAGAAGGGAGACTACGCCCAGCGGGGCTGCAGGGGGAGGGGCAGCCCCCAGCGCTGGTACTGCTGCGGACAGAGGAGGGGTCTGAGCTGGGCCTGGGCAGACAGCCAGGTCTCCTCCATGATTGGCCCCTGAGTGAAGCCGGCATTGAACTCAGTGGGCTCTCCACTTAGCCATCAGTTTTTGAACATCTTACTTCAGAAAATCCAATGTCCCTTTCTTCACACAGGGGGAGAGAGGCTGCAGGAGGACAGGCTCATGGCAGCAGAGAGAAGGGGTGGTGGACTCGGCCCTGGGAGGTCCTCCAGGATTAGTAGACCATTCAGACTCTGGACAAGCACCTGCGGGAAGCCTGGCCCTGGCACTCAGCTAGTTAAATGGCAACCTCAAGGTCTCAGGAAGCTGAATGCAAGAGTCTGGCAGCTGTTCTTCCTCTGCCCCTTCTTGACCCCTAAAGCCAAAGCATCAGCTCATTAAAAGCTCATTAGGAGCCAGAGGCACACAAAGGCCTGGGGAGGAGGCATCATTCTGGCAAAGCACGGCCTTGGGGAAG
Source organism: Thryonomys swinderianus (assembly GCA_004025085.1). Lineage (NCBI taxonomy): Eukaryota > Metazoa > Chordata > Mammalia > Rodentia > Thryonomyidae > Thryonomys > Thryonomys swinderianus. The sequence goes on along the minus strand of PVIC010002046.1, from coordinate 21,752 downwards.
CCCGTGCCCTGTCTGGCAGCCCATACCAAGCTGCAGACTGGCGCCAGGCGATGAAGCAGCAAGGTGGCTGGTGGTAGGATGAGGTGGGAGGCTCTCCCAGCCAGGCTTGTGGCACTGAGCTGGTTGCTGGACTCAGGGGTGGGAGGACAACCCTGGGTGTCAGGGAACAAACTGACACAGATGCTGGCCTGAGGGCCCATCTCCCCAGCTGGGCCAAAATGGAACTCGTTCCTCAGGCTCTGAGAAAGGGGTTGAGCAAGGGTGGAGGGGAGGAGGGTGCTAGGCAGGACCCTGGCAGCACCCAGCCCTGACTGGCAGCCGAAAACACATTGGGGAAGTTGTGTGAATTTCTGCCTGGTGTGTGCACTGTGAGCAGAGAAAGGCGGTGGCAGCAGCAGTGTGCCCTTTAGAGTCCCTGTGCTTGCCGAGACCAGGGGAAGGGCTCATCTCTGGGCAGTGGGGGACAATGCTTCAACTCGGTGCAAGGCTCTTTCTGGGCTTCCAGGCTCCCTCCTGCTCCTGGCGGTCCCAGGCATCGCGGAGCCCTCCTCTTTCCTGATCTATTCTAGCACTGGGGTCCAGCCACGTCTTGGCAGCAACACAGCTCTCCAGTTCCAAGTGTGAGGTTTCTGAGAACTCACTGGCAGGGAGGCATGGGGAGGGTTGAGAGCCAGCTGCGCACCCTGTGCTGCCCCTAGCACCCGGCCATTCCTCCCACTGAGAGTTGCTGCTATAGGACGGGGCGAGCCGTCTGAGCCTTTTCTTACTTCTCCAGGATGTGGTGACTTTTGATTCCTGCTTGATTAATATACAGCCAGCAGACACTGTATTTAAGGGAGCTTTAATTCTCTCAGGTCACTAAACTCGGGAGCAGCAAAGCTGTGAGGAGCCAGCCCCGCAATAGATCAAACACTGGGACCTTCAAATCGCTCTGTGGCCCAATTTCTCATCACTGCTACTGCCTGATAACCCTCGCAGCCTGGAGCCAATCTCTCTGTTTTCTGGGGGTGGGCTCAGAGGTCAGACGTGGGTGTCCATGGCTCAAACCCTCCTGGCAGCCAGACACAGAGCTGGAAAGACCCAGTTCTTCAAGCTTGCAAGAATGAGCCTGTCAGCACGAGGGGTGGCATAGCCAGGCCTTAGGCTCTGGAACTGCCTGCATCCAGTGTTCCTGGGCCAACCTGGGAGAATGTCAGTGGAGCGCTCTGGCTGACACCCACCTTGTACCAAAACATCCAGCAGCCTGCAGGCCCTGGCAGTCTCCTGCTCCCCTTTAGGGCCCTGCACACCTTTATCAGCTCAGTCTCTCTTTAGGGAGGCTGCTGTTGGGTAGGAATGCCTGGCCAGCCCTTGCCCAGGGCTTCTGTGAGCTCAACAGTTTGCTTCCTGGCTTGGCCTTTTCCTCACCCCACCTTCCTCGACTGGCATCTACTGAAAAGAATGTTAATTCCCTACCTATCACCTGGACACTTGCTTGGTAGGGGCAGGGGCGGGAACTTCCTCCTGAGCACCTTTCACAGACCTGCCCCGTGTTCTAGTCCAGAAGCTCTGCAGAGCCCATAGTGCAGGAAGATTACAGGGAAGCTGGGCTTGTAAATTACGTTCAGGTGGGGGCGGGGACTGGCCCTGGAGAGAATTAAATGCACGAAGCCATTCTCATTTAAGATCAGAATCTGATCAATCCTTGCTGCCACCAGTAGCTCATGGATCAGCAAGAAATGTTTGCATCGGAGTAAGGAAGCCCCAGATGCATCCTCTCAGGCTCGACCCCTGTTGCCACTGTATTAGGATTTTTCTATACCACTAGATTTACCATCCCCACTCTGTCTCTATCCACTTAAAATATCATCTATAGATTTTCAAATTATTGCTACACTTTCTAAGAGAAGGATGCAGTGGTTAAAAATTAACAGCAAATTTATAGGAATTCTATATGGCAATTACAGAATTATAATGAAGTGGCTGCCACTTGGCCGAATGTGCGTAATTGGAAATCCACGCCGGGAGCTTGGGATCTTTATGGTATTGGGATTGTGTTTTTTTTTTGAGAGTAAGTGCTGTGGAGAGGGTCAATGGACCCTTGAGCTGGCCAAGTTCTTCTCTAGAGGAAAGAGTGGCTGATTCACTGGCTGTGCACAGGATGGTGAGGAAGGTCACTTAGCTGGCACACAGAAGGGGGCTGGAGACCACAGGGGTTAGTTGGGGGGTAGCCCTGGCAGCACCTAACTGGGACTGTGGAGGGTGGGGGTGGACAGAAGGAAGGACAGGCACTACCACACAGGAAAAGAGACAATGAGATGCTGATGGTGCAGGGCAGCCAGGACCAGACGCCCTCCCTCCCACAGGTGACCTGGGTGAAAACCAAGAGGCCACCGGATCACCAAGACGTGCACTTTGTCCAAGTGCCCTGTGGTGCCATCTTCCCTGATGCACCCACCATGGCAGATGTGGCCTTTGCTGTATTCTCCTGTGTATTACCCATGAGGGCCGCGGGGGCTGAAAGGGCTGTAGGGGGCTGTACTAAGGTCACTGTGATTTGGAAAAGGGACCCTGCTGGGATGAACTTCTGCCTTTGTCTTCAATAGCATCTCCTAGACATGGTGCTTCTCTGTCCAGGAGCCACGACCTCATGAAGTGGCTGCACACCCCACAGGGCTCCCTCCATAAAGACGCAGTGTGTGTGTGTCTGTGTCTGTGTGTCTGTGTGTAGCACATACTGAGGTGCGAAGACAGCACAGTACAAAGAATGGAAAATGCTCTGTAGACCTGTTACAGGCCAAAGTGATACTAATTTGGATATTGGGTTACTTTAAGTATACTGTTGAAAAGGGTGTGTAATCCCAGCACTCAGGAGGCTGAGACAAGGGGATAGCAATTTCAGAGCAGTTCACCATTTGTTTGCTTTCGTGCAGCTCCCAGTGGCTGAGCTTGCTCCTGTGCGGTGTGTACCACGTCTCCGCTGGCAGCACTGACCCCAGGGTGGCATGATTTTCCCACTCACCTCCCCGTGTCACTGCCTGGCCACTGGCAACCTCTGACCAAGGGTCAGAGTCTGGACAGGAGTGGACCAGGATGCGGGTTTTGGGCCAGTGCACCTTCTGCTTGAGAAACAGAGCAGAGCTGAGCCAGGATATTCTTCAGCTTGTAAGAAGGCCACAGTCACAAGCCCCTGGGCTTGTGTGGCATCGGCGTTCCTCTCCTGGCATCCCTGCCAGCAGGAAAGCCACTCCGCAGGGTGGTGCGCTGTGTGTGCCTTGGGCATCCTGTCCCTCTGGGCCAGCCTCTGTTTCTGCCTCTGCAGGAGTGGGACAGGGAGACTTCCCATCATACTGAGCACTTCCGAGTGCTCGATAACTCATGTTAATTAATTCAACAAATACATGTCGAGAGCCTCCTAGAGCCCGGCTTTGCTCTGTGCAGAGCCCAGATGAGACAGCCAGCGGCCTCCTTCCACCTGCAGGGACAGACTCTGCCCTGTTCCTCTCTCAGGCTTTGGTACAGAAAGTACAGTTAACTCTCAATTATCTATGCAAATGGAGTGGAACGTTCCACTGATAATTCAGAAAGAGCAGAGAGTCCACAAATAATTCTTATTTGAATTTGGAATGCATTATGCTTATTTTTGCATCGGATTTACCTTCCTAATTACTGTTTGTTCTGGCTTATGCTCAAAATTGTTTGCTTTCTCAGAAACCACACTGGGAGGCAGGGAAGGGTGTGCCCTAAAAGTGTGCCAGGCAGAAATTGGCCATAGCCCACCTCTCTGCAGCCCAGGCCCTCTGGGGATGACGCTGGCTACAGATGCAGAGTGAGGTGCAAGGGCTGCTCCATGCCTTTCTGGGAGGGGTGCAGGGCTACTCTCATTCCTCTGTGGCTCTGTGGAGCATAGTGCCCACGTGGGAGAAGCTCGCTAGATCCCATGCACTGTGTCTTCTGTCTCAGGGGCAGAAGCAGACAGGGGACTCTTCCCCTTTCTCGCTTTGGACTGTCCACCTTTGCTCTCTGTCTTTCCCTCCCTGTCTTGTGTATGTCTGTCTCCATCCGATCGCTTTCTCCCCTCGGGAGCACCCTTCTCCTAGGAGACAGGTATTTCTTTTGACGACCTGTTTTCCATGCAGCCCATGCTTGGGAGGACTGTGCTTCCTCCTGAGCGGTGAGCTCTGGTGGCAAGGGGCTCCCAGCTGCTGGGTCTCTCCTCTTCATGGCTGCCCTGTCCATAGGGCGGTGAGGGAGGAAGGAAACATCATCCAGCTCACTCCTTCCTTGTGGAGCAGGGAGCCTGACACCCATGACGTCACTCTCCAGGGGTCTCCAGGCACAAGACTGGTCCTGCCCTGACCACAGGCGACATCTACCTATGACATGCATGTGTGCCTCAGAGCTTCAGGGTGCCCAGGTGCCCACCCCAGACTGCCTCCATCAGTCAGGAGATACCGGTGGGCTGCAGGTTGGTCCATGCTGGGGACAGTACACTTGCTCTCCACTGTGAGCCAGTCCAAGGAAGCACATGCTCCACAGAGCCTTCTGTCCTCTTGCCACACAAAGTGATGCTCCAGGCTCAGGAGCAGACAGGAAGTAGCAGACAGCAGACATCCTTCAGAAGCCTGGCACTTTCCAGAACAAATTGCCCAGGCCTCCACTCATTCTCATGTGATTTAGGGATCCCTGCTTTTGGGCTTTCAGATGTCCACTATTCCACCACTTTTCAGAGGTAAAAATGAAAATTCTCTCCCCAAAAGATGCTGAGTACATGGAGTTGGAAACGGGTGACAACTCTGCTGTTGGGTGTGGACTGGGCTGCTCTGTGGAAAGAGAGACCCGGCAGCCAGTGGAGAAAAGGGGCGGCCGGGTCGGTAGAGTGGGTGCCGCAAAGGAGAGAGTGCGGCCGTGGTAGGAGGGAGGACGAGTGAGGGCCTTCTTTTCTGGAAGCAGAGGCAGGGTGGCAAGCGCTGCTGGAGAAGGAACCTAGAGACCTCTGTGCAGCTGGGCCTGGTGACACTCTGCTAGGGGGCGGAGAGCTGCCATGCCCTGAGCCATCCCATGCTGTCCTCTCTAGCTCACTCTCACTGTTCCCTTCTGCCCAGTAGGAGCGGGACTGGACTCAGGGCAGGGAGTGTGCCTGGGTGCCTGTTCCCTCTGCCCACTACCTCGCTGTGTGAGCCGCAGACCTTGGCTCCCTCTCCGGGGAGGAAGATTAGCCTGGGTGGAATGCGAGCAGAAGACAATGGCTGCCATCTGGACTGCCTGAGCCACAGAGTGGACTCAGATGCCTTTTATGGTGGGAGCTGTGGCCTTGAACATCTTGGTTTGGTCCAAGTTTAGGAAGTAACTCATATCTCTTAAATAAATATTTAAAGCTTTCACTAAACTCTTCAGTGGTACTCCTCACGTTCCCAGTGCCTAATGGTCACATGTGGCTGTGGCCAGTGTGTTCGAGCAGATATGGAACATCCCATCATAGTGGACAGCCTTAGTGGACAGTCCTGCTCCCAGGCTCCCACATTTCCATGTCTATAAACTGAGGACAAACCTTCCTTCCCTGCCTTCTCTGAAGCCTGTGAGAGGACAGATGGGCAAAGCCGACTGAGCGAACTAGATCCAAAGTAGCTGAGAGGTTTTCATCAAAGCTACCAGTGAGTTGGGAATAGAGAGAGGCATCTAGGTCCCTGAGGAGTGACAAACCTCCGGGTCAGCCCTCTGTGCCAAGACCATCCCAGCAGGTCAGAGGACAGGGTCCTCGGAGAACTGACCCCCTGGCTGGTACGGTGGACAACAACCATGTCACTTCGGGCCCCTGGCCACTCTAGGGACCAATGTAAGGAGAGGGAACAAGAGGCACAGACAAAGCTGCAAGATGGAGCTGCCTGGAGAGCCTGGGGCCCAGTACCAGCTGGCCCTGTGCAGCCCTGGAACAGGCCTTGGGGGAGGTGATGGCCGGGCAGACTTTGAGGTCTCACTGATCATGTCTGCGGGGAGTTCCTGAAGCCAAGAGAGTTGGCTTGGCTGGCAGAAGCGCACATACAAACTCTGTCATAAAGGAACAAAAGGGAACTTGGCACACCTAGGGCAAAGCATTGCTAGAGAGGGAGACACAACCCCAAAAGAGAATGGGACAGGTCTGAGACTCCTTATCTCCTCCTAATGTACAGATAAGTCGTGAGCCCCAGGGCAAGAGAAATCTCCAGGCCCTCTGTCTTCCTCCACCCTTGGGTAGGCTCTATGCGAGGCTGGAGGATGGGCCAGCCACACTCCCATCTGCTCCCCAATTCTATCACCTTGAGCTTTCTCACCCATCCCGGCACTCTTCTGTTCCCCCTGAAGCCCTTGTTCTTCTTGCCTTCTCTGGTCTGTGTTTAAATAATGGTTTTTCTTCTTTACGCACATACACAAAAGCAAAAAGTGACTTATAGAATCATCTTGACCCAATTGAGCTATAAACCAAGCAATGGCAGAGGCCTAAGCGTTACCCATAAAAGTCATCCCTCACTCAGGAGCCCTCTGTCCTGTTCTCCAGGCTGCAACAGACCCATCCTTCTTGGCCCCCAAGGCAACAAAAGGAAGGTGTTTCTAGACACTTCGGAAAGGGAACATGGAGGAGGTGCATGGGGCGGGGAGGTGGCCTGGGGGAGCTAGAAGTTTTTGCTTCCAGAGCCGCAATAGAGGAAAACTTCCAAAAGACAGAAGACCGAGCTTCCTGCCATCAGCACAGTGGGGTTTGCCCAGGATGATGAGCTCAACCCAGACTACCCACTGCTGTGCCATCCTGACTCTGATGGCATGGGGCCTTCCTCCCGCCCTTGAGTGCCTGTAACTCCTGTTCACTCTCTCAGAGGAAAGTCCTCATTTCTCCATCTCCTCTGTCTCTCCTTTCTTACATTTCCTGGAGTATGTGCAGTTCCTCTGACCACTCTATCATGTCTGCAATGGACACTGCAGATCCCACCTGTGCTATGAGCTGTTGAAAGTGGTCTGCTGCTCCCCATGCCAGCCCTGTTATGCACTTGCTGAGCCTTCCTCATGTCTGTCTCCTCACCCTTCCCCATGGGTTTCCTGTCCTCCACACTTGCCCAACTCTTTTGGAGGGTGGGAGAGACTGACAGAGAGCCTGGGGCACTCGGCAAACTTTGCTAAAGTTGCCTCCAACTCCCAGGCCTCCCCTCTGCGTCTCCTCCCCTGCAGCAGACAACCCAGATGCTGGCTTTAAACTGATGCCACCTCCTCACTCACTACAGAGGCCGTCTCATCCTCCTCCCGCAGGCTTCACTCAGCTGTCACAGTCCCTGGGTGATGACACGCTTTCCGAAGATCAGCAGTCATTACCAGGAGGGTGCCCCCGGTCCCTGGGTGCCCTCGGCAGGCGGCAATGACAAGGCTCTCCTGCATGGGGGTGGAGCGGGCTGAGCCTGGGCCGGGGAAGAGTCGGGAAGACACTCAGACCCTGCGGATCATGCTGCTCCTGGTTGTAGGTGGACACTGTCCCTTCCTAGAGTGCAATCTGTGGTGCCCTTTGTTCCCGGCAGGTGGGAGCATCCTAGGGACTGGAGGGCACTTAGGAGAGGCAGTCCCAGAACAGCCCAGGGCTGTGTGCAGGGAATCACCCTCACACACAATGGCATAAGCCTTTCTGTGAGGGTACAGCTGTGCAGCTCACAGAGTTTGCCAACCTTGCAATTTTCACTACGCTTGCGGATGGTTGTTAAAGCTTCAGCATTGCATTAGGGCAGAGAGGTGCAGGCCAGGGACTTGATGGGGTCACCAGTGGCAGATGTCCCTGTGCCCCACCTTGTACCCTCACTCTGCTCCTTATTGCTGCCCGGATCCACATGCACTGGTGGCACCTGGCAGCACAGCCCCTGAGCACTGCTCACTTCTCCCCTCCACCCTGGAGCTGCCATGCTCCTGTCACGTGGGCTGCGAACTCTCTTGGACATGTGGACACACTCTCACACCTGGATACTGCATGGAGCAAGCAGAGTGGGCGGGGTGGCAGGAAGGTAGGTGAGTGAAAAGAGCCCCTCACTTCCCTGGCTGGCATCCCCGGCTACGGGCTGACTTCCTGTCTTTGGACAATTTCCAGCTTCCAGCTGACTCCCCCAGGCAGTGTATGTGAAAGAAACAGCAAGCCTCTGGCCTTCTAGTGGAAACGTGGGCTCCCCGCAGGAAGGCTTGAGTAGCCAGCATCTGACTCAGCAGAGGTGAGTGGAGACTCCTGGGTGTGCTAGTGCCTGTGCCTTCACACTGAGCTATGTCCTCAGTTTTCTTTTGTAACTTTGGAGACAGGCTCTTGCTAAGTCACTGAGTTGCCCAGGCTGAGACTGAACTTGCAATTCTGCCTCCACTTCCCAGAATGGTGGGAGCACAATTATCTCAGCTCCTCCTCTATGGGCTGTGCAAGACACCCCTCCGTTTCTGCCTAGGCTGCTCCGGCCCCTTCTCCCCAGGCCACTGGTCTGGAAGTGGCTTGGTGTGGCCCTCCACCCCTTCTCTGATGCCCTCTTTGCTTTCCACGGCTCATGCCAAGACATGAACTGCCTTCCCCTTCCAAACCCTCTGCCATGCCACAGGTCTCAAGCAGAGGAGCTGACTGGCTGTGGACTGAAACTTGGGAAACCGAGTGCCAAATAAACCTTCCTTTAAGTTGACTTAAGTTTCCTTCGTGAAGGTATTTTGCCACAGTGAAGAAAAACTGCTTTGTACACTCTTCCTCCAGGCAGTAAGCAGGTCAGCACAGAGGGTCTCCTTATTCCCAAGGCCAGGCTACAACTCTGCATACAGCTTTGGCTCCACAAAAATGAGCAGAAGAAAGTCGGCCTGTAGAGACACATCGAGAGGTGGCAGGTGCACAGCACATATGTTCTAGAGAAAGATGGCACTTCCACCCACAGGTGAGCTCCTGCCCTGTCTCAGATATCCCCAGAGTATGAGGAAGACAGTGAGTCTGGGGCCGCTGGTTTAGGGAGACTCCGGGAAGGTGCAAGGCAATGGGCATGTGCTGAGGGGCAGGGAGGCAGACTATTCTTTTGCTAAGTTATCTTTATTTTTATTTCTTTACATCCTTTGGAGTTAGACCCCTGGTCTCTTCATCGGATCTTTATGTAATTATGGCTTTTATATAGTAGTAATCAGTTGTCCTACTTTTCCACCTAATGATATTTCAAAGGCACCTCCTGCCATATGGAGCTTTCCCACCCACTCGGGCCAAAGGCTGCGAATTCCCTTCCCTGGTACCTGACAGCCAGGCAGCTGGGGTATTGCCAGTGGGGTTTCTTCTGCTGCTTTAAATATCTTGGTTCTCTAAGCCTTTTTCTCCTTTTGAATTATTTCCTGAACTGCCGTCCTGGGAGGGGGATTCTGGAGTCAAAGGGTCGGGAGGGCTCTTGTGACATTTTGCCAGATTGTCCTTGAAGAAGTGGGGCATGGGTCACCTGCTGGCCACCTGCACATCCGTGTGTGGCGGTAGGCACATGTGCAGAGCCACCTCCCTCCTGCAGAGCCTGTGTAGCACCCTGCTCACGTGTCCAGGGCTGTGGGTGGCCAGTGAACACAGGCTTTCTGGTGGGCAGGGCACCCTGAGAGGGCCTGGTGTGCAAGGGGGTGTGCTGTCTCTTGGCAGGGTGCTGTGGGAAGGGCAGGGCTTGAACACGCTCCTGGACCCAGCTCCAGAGTGTGGCAGCCTCCACCTCTGGCCCTGCCAAGGCCGCCTGTTGCCTACTCACCCTCTGGAACTGTGAGCAGGGACTTCCAAGTCAGAGCTGCTGACAAGCTCCAGCCGGCAGGGAGATAAATGGAAGGGCCTTAATCCCAACTCCTTTCCATAATTGAGTTTGCAGATCACAGTAAGCCAAATCCTTGTTTCAGCAGAGCGGCTGGGGCTCCAGGTGGACAGTGGCATTCAGCCCTGGGCCACGGACATGCCCACCGCCCAGCCGGCCTCTAGGACCAGACCTTGGGGTCTAGCAGCTGCAGCCCAAGATAAGAGGCCCTGGCCTGCACGGAGTGTACTTCTGTTCCTGCCCCTTCCCTACTGCCAGTGCTGCTTCACACTGCTCGACAGGCTGCTCCAAGTTCCCGGGAGACTGTGGGCCATGCTCCTGGGAGGCACATTCAGTGCTTTGCCCGGTGCTCTGCTTGGACCTGGCACCCCACTTATTCCCTGCTTTGCACCTTGCTGGTATCCGTGTTGTACCAGAACTCCTGCAGGCAGGAGATGCAGGGAGGAACAGGCAGACAGAGCACTGTCCTCAGGGAGCAACCCCGACGCTGCTGCTACCTTGCTGGTCACCAGACACGGCACACTCCAGCTAGTGATTGTCCCTTGGGATCTCAGAAGACAAGCTGCCAGCCTCCCCTCCCCCTCCCATCCTGCCCTATTTAGGGAACAGACCAGCACCAAGGGACATGGCTCATCTTGGCTCCTGCACTAGGCCCAAGACAGACAGCAGAGTAACGGGCTGGGTGGAGGCCTAGCACCTCTGGACTCTTCCCTAGTGACACTTGGGGGCTCCAGACACCTTTGAAGGGGGGCAGAGCCCACCTCTCTGCCAACCAAGTCTCCTCTTCGGCAGGCTGCAGCTTGGCTCCCCTTCCTAGTTATTCTCAGCCTCTGTGTCCCGCAGCACCCCACAGCAGTGCCCTGCTTCCAGTGTCCATGCCTCTCTGCTGGCCTCCACCAGCCAGTTGTGTCCCCAGTCCCCGCTCCACTCTGCTCCCAAGCTTTGACTTTTTGATGCTTTGGAATTGCAAACATCCCCCAACAAAGTAGCCAAATTCTGAGTTGTTTATCTTTCCTTTTAGAATGAAAAAGGCCAGCAGTCCTAGCAGGAAGGGCTGTGAAGGTGAGAATGTGACTCTGCCAGCAGGACATAGTCCCCTCACCACTGCTGTCCTGGACCAGAAGTGGATATCACCTCAGCTACACTGTGGACAGTAGTGGTTTAGTAAGAAGAAAAAGGGAAGAGATTTCCTGTTTCTGTTGTGACCAGCTCAGGGTGCAGGAGCAGCAGGGCCTCGTGTTCTACAGGATAAGGATGTGGGGACAAGTTCTCATTCACACCCTGCTATGTGCTTCCTGGGTGGCCTGGTCTTCAGCCACTCCCCAGGGGTGGCAGATCTTGGCAATACTGACCTGCCACTCCTGCCAGTTGCCCCTAAACTGCCAGCCCGCTAGGTGATGCAGGTACCAAGGCTGGACTATGATTTCTCCCTGCTGTGTGATGCTCTGGGCTCTGAGGCCCTGCTGACCCTTCATGTACAGGATGAGTCTGCCCAACAAGGTCAGCTAATTCCCTCATGGCCAGTGATTTAACTCAATGGTTCCAGTGTCTGCCTAGAAAGCACAAGGTCCCAAATTCAATCCCTGGTGGTACCATATACCACAGTGTCGGGCATAGTGGCTCACACCTATAAATCCAGCATTCGGAAAGCAGAGGCAGGAGGATTATTGTGAGTTTGAGGCTTGCCTGAGCTACATAGTAAATTCAGGGCTAGGCTGAACTACAAAGCGAGACTCTGTCTCAAAAAAAAAAAAAATCTTTCTCTACACGACATAACACTGGCATCCCAAACACCAGGGCCGGGCACGTCCCAGGAACCCAACTTTGCAGACAGCCGCACCCCCCACAGGCCGGGATCTCACCCAGCCAGTCTTTTCAGGGCACTGTTGGTCTGGGCCATTGTGAACAAGAAGGAAGGCAGGCCGTTGCATGCCCATGAGACACCATGCCACAGCCTATCAGACACTTTCTGTTTCCACAGGTGGTGCCAGTGGTTGTTGGGTGGACACATGACTCTGAGTCCACTCCCAAGAACACCCAGGAGGTCTGTGCACGGCCCTGCCCAGACTGGTGCTGGATCAGATGTGCAGAACCTGAGGGGCAGGCGCTTCCTGGCCTGATAACCTGCGCGAGGCAGGGCTGGGGAGCAGCTCCTCCCTGGAGCTTGTCTGGTGATGTCCAGCTCTGGCCCCTGGTAATATCCCCCATATAACAGAAAATGGCTACATGTTTGCTGCCAGCATGAAGGAACACTTGGCTTAATAATTTTAAATAAAAACCAGACATGGTCAGGTGGATGCCTATGAATCCTGGTCCCCACATCAGTAAGGCAAGTCCCCTGGGGCCAAGGAAGAGCGTCTGCAGGTCCTGACAATGGGAGGTGGGGGCAGCTCCTGACTTGAGAACAGCCACACCAGCACCTATGGACTAACGTGGCCAGGAGAAGCTGCTTGTGGGCACAGGGTGGGCACAGTACTGGCTGCTGGCAACCTGGGCAGAGGTGACCTGGCTGCAGCTGAGGCTGGTATGGCCCTGGTGGGGGGGCTGTGCTGACCCAGGGATGCCCAGGAGAGAGGAGGCTGGGGACCAGGGGCCCAGTGTGGTGGGCAGCCCTAGGAAACAAACACTAAATCCTCATTATCAGGCTTTTTAAATGCACAGACAGGATATTAGCTTTTAAACAGCTTCTATTACTCCAGGGCAAACTTTAAAAAACATAATATTTATAGAAAACCTCATTCAGCTTACCCTGCTTGCTCTTTATTTCTCCTGCAATTACTGCTAATTTGGAGACGTTTTGCTTTGGCATCTCTGCCTGTTGTCAGTCACTTATGAAGCTGCCTGCTGGCAGCTGGCCCTGTCCCATCCTGCCCCCATCTCCTGCCCCGGAAGGGGTGCACACCTCCACTCCCAATCATTCCTCTCAGGAGCAGCCTCTTACCAGAGCTGCACAAGGTCCAGATGGGTCCCCACGGTCCAAGGGTGGACGAGGGGAGGGGTGGGCGAGACCCTCAGCCAGAGCACAGTGCCACACAGGGTGTGAGGGCTCCCCCTGTGGGGGAGGCCTGGGAGGGCTTCCTGGAGGAGGTGGCATCTAAGCTGCCTTCTGCTGGTGCCTCTACCGCCCTCCTGTGTCCTGGTCTTGGGGGAGCAGAGAAGCCTGTTAAAGTGGTAGTGTGTGTGTGTGGGGGGGGTGTTTCAGAGGAACGTCCTGCGGATGGAACCCCACAGGCTTTTGGGTCAACACCAGAGCTGAGTTCAGAGGGTCAGATTTGAGGCAGGCAGGCAGTGCTGGGCCCAGAGAGGAGGAGAGAGGCAGGCAGGTGAGGGCGGTAGCATCTGGATGCCATTCCCTGCACCAGGAGGGTGACATGAGAGGGGGCTTCCTGGCACAGCACAGCCTGGGAGCTGGGTGGCAGACCTACCTACACTGGGGAAGATACGTGTTCTGGTTGCCTCCCGGCCCTGTCTGTGGATAGTTGTGAAGCTCATGGAGAGGGAGCTCCAGTACGTTGCCCAGGGCCTGGCCGTATGGGTGAGGACAGACAGAGCCTCATGGGAGCAGGACCCCAGCAGAGCCCCCAGCAGAGCCACGAGTCCTGGAGGAGAGAGCTTGGGTAGGACAGGCCTCTCTGCTGCGCTCCCAGCCAGTCTTGTTGTTCCCTCTTACAGCCAACCCCAGTGACAAACGTCTCCCAGTTTTGAAGAGGCACAGAGGAGCCCATCAGGCTGGTGCCCACCATAGGGGACAGGGAGCAGAGTCCATCCTGCCTGCAGGTCCAGGAAGTGCTCCTGGAGGTGGTGGCTGAGGCTGCAGGACAGGGACAGGGGCAAGTCGGGGCATTTTCCCCAGAGCCCTGGCCTGCAGAGGTGGGACATCTGGATCTGACTGTCCTGTATGGGAAAGGGTCAGCAAGGCTCGTGGCAGCGGGCCCCTGGTGGCTGCCAGCTGTAAGTCTGACTCCCATGGGTCCCTCCCACATGGCTGTCACAGCCCCTCTACACTCTCCCTGCTGCAGAAACCTGCTTGGGGGTCAGACCCCCCACCATGGGGATTCAGGGCACTGCAAACTGCTGCTGGCAGGGACAGGCTGTGGCCCTGCAGGCTGTTGCTGGACCTCAACCTGGGAGACAGCTGAGCCAGAAGTCCCATCTGCTGGCTGGGGCACCAGCTTGCGTCAGGGAAACCTTCACCACTGGGGAAAGCATAAAAATTCCTTTGGATTTGCACTGGGTTTGGAGGCTGGTATTCTGGGATCTGGCCTTTTCCAAAGCACGTGCATATACAGGCATGTACGCATGCACACAGACTCTTGTATACCCCAGGCCCTTCCCTTTCCCACCCAGTTCAGTGAAATTTAACTATAGCTATGTGTGGTCCTCCCCTGACCAGTTCCGTCTGGACCAGACCCCCATGCAGCTCTCAGCTAGGCTCACCTCCTTTGCCAGGGGACAGGGGCTGGTAGAGGGAGCAGGGGGTCTGCAGAACAGACACTGGATTCTTCCTCACCCCAGGGGAAGCTTCTAAGTTTTTGAACTTGGGGCTTTGGAGGTGATGGAGGCTCACACATGTCTGTCATTATTTGGGGACCCAGTTTCTCTATCTACTTTGGTAGTTGGGCTGGGCGGGGAAGAGAGACCGTGAGGGAGGGAGCCTAGGACTGGGGCCATGTGCCTGGTCTTCACCGGAAGTCACTCCCAGGCCAGGGAAAGGGCTCCTAAGGCTGGGCAGGGGAGGTGACCACAGCGGGTAGTTCAGCACCTGGGCCCCGCTGACCCTCTGGTTCTTGGCACCTGAGGCCCCCAAGGGTTTCCTGTCCAGGGTGCCTCTGACTGGATCCCCGCTGGCTGCTAGGCCCTAGCAGAAGCAGGCAGGGAGGCTGTGGGAGGGACCATGCTTTGCTTCCCTGTGTTGGATCTGCTTGGAGCCCAGACACCTTGGTGCACACCCAAAATATAGAGTCACTTTGGAAATGCAGCTCAGGGTGGGGAAGAGGTAGGAAGAGCCCTGATCACGGGGGCCTTTGGGCAAGGTGTGGTATCTCTCCCGCGCCTCCTGCTCACCCCTCCCACCCCGTGTCTCAGCTGTCCTCTGTGCCTGCTCTGGGCTTGCGCACGGAGGGGTCCTGCCCAGCTCACCCGGCTCAGTCACTCTGCTGCTCCACCCTCCACTCAGAGTTCAGCTCCAGCTCCAGAATGCTCCAGGGCCTGCCAGGCAGAGGGCCAGGGGCCAGGGAGGTCAAGAGGGCAGCAAAACTTCCTCCACCTAGCAGACCATGGGGACCCTGGAATGGGGACAGGAGAGAGTTTATCCGAGGAAAGGGCAGCTGGCTGTATTCTCAGAAGGTCTCTCAGCTTCGAGTGGCCAGAGACTTCAGCAGAGCAGATCCCACACAGCCGAGGGCATCTGGGGCTACTGGTACTCAGCCTGGGCCGGACAGAACTGGGGATGGCATGTAGGTGCAGAGGAGGCAGGCAAGGGACGCTGGGAGGTGGGCCGGGCTGTCCCCTCTTTCCCACTGGTGAGGAGGCCGGCTGCCTTTCTGCCTAACTGCGGCTGGGGTTAGGAGGCGTGGCTGCCTGGAGCTGGGTTCCCTCTCAGCCCCACAGAAGGGCCAGGAGCCAGCTGAACTCGGGCAGCTCTGATCACTATCTCAGGCCAGTGTGGACCCCCCACTGCCTTGGCATGCTGTCCCTCCTAGGAGAGGCCGAGAGGCTCATTCATTCGGTGGGGGAGACAGGCCTCCCTCGCTCCTCTAGAGAGGGGGAGGTCTCCTACTCTTCTCAGGAACCACTGCACACAGCTGTCTTTTCCCTGGAGGTGGTGGGATCCCTCCCACCCCGCGCTAGCCGTGGGGAGGGCAGGTGCAGACAGGTTTGTGACTGTCTTTGCAAGAGGCTGCCTGTTACCACACCACACGGTGGTGGCTGGGGAGAAGGGTTGGGGGAATGGAGAGGTGAAGTTTGGTGGGTGCCTGGGTCCCCATGGAGGTCAGCCCAAGGGGAGGTGCCACCAGGACCAGGCATGGGCATGGACCTTGGAGCCTCTGAGATTGGCAAGGACACCTGGCAGGGGTGGGAAGGATGGAGGTGCAGGTAGCAAGGGAGCTTGGAGGGCACGAGTGAGTGCGTGCTCAGGTCCGACTGTACAGTGGCTGTCTGAAGGCTTGCCCTGCTGTCTGGGGTACAGGGTAGAAAAGGAGGGGCCTGATTGGGGCCCAAGTCCCCAGGGGCCACCACACTGACGTGGCAGCTGGAGCTGAGGAGCCAGCCCTGGTGCAGAGGCCTGATGTCCACTTAAGCCTTGCTCTGCCATGCGCAGCCCGGCCACCACCCAGAGCCACAGAAAGGACAAGGGCAGCACTGCTTCCAGTGTGGTCGCACAGATCAGCTAGGTGTAGATGCCCTAACCCTGGTGCCACCCATGGATGGGTGACCACAAAGAAGTTGCCAGCTTATCTGATCTCACAGCTTCCTGGTGGTTTGACAGGTCAGAATTCTGGGATGGCACCTGGCACGAGCCCTGAATCTGCTGGGGACTGTAGTTCACTTTCCATATCTTGTTGAGGGAGGGGGCAGCCGTGCCATGAACACCTGCTCAGGGCACAGCCGGAGGCCTCAGAGAGCTGGGCTTTGGGCTCAGAAAGCCCTCAGGGATGACAGTGGCCACCAGACTAGCCCTGTCCCCTGGTTCCTGTTGGCTTACACAGCTTTTCACTGCCCGTGGCCTTGCACTGACAGCTTGACAGCCAGAGATAGGCGTGGCTGGGAGGACAGTGCAGGGTACTCGGAGGAAGGGGCCTGGACTCTGATCAGTGCGCAGTTCTGGGGGGCTCGCATGGCAGGGAGCGCTGTGCCTCTTGGAGGTGCAGGTGGGTGGGTCCCTTCCTTGCCCACCCTGCTCCCCGACAGCATATCGGCAGCCTCTAATTCTCGGGGCTATGCCTTCCCTGCCCCAGAAAACCCACCTCACAGAGGGGCTTCCTTCTCTGAGGAGCCGCACCAGGGCTGCCTGCAGACCAGCACCTGCACCAGTGCACGCGCATAGAACACCCCCCACTCACTGTCGCCCCACACGTGCTGCTGCAGTACATGGTGATGTCACAGACAGCCACTTCCACAGCAGCCCTGGAGGGTCCCAGCACTGCCCTGGACCAGGCGTTGACATCTGTCACAAATAGAACCCATGGCCTTTAAGGGTGGTGGCACCAGACTGGGGAGGATGCTGCACTGTCGGGTCAGCATGTTGGCAGTTATGAATACACAGTAGTTCAGGGGGTGCGGGCTACAGGATGCTCCCCTTTTGGGGCTTCTGGGCACAGGTGCCCATTCTGTTGAGACCTTCCGAGCCAGCGACATGCGTCGAGCTCAGCTGCTGTGCGGCAGCGCCCCACTAGCACAGCCATAAAGCAAACTGTGCTCTCAATAATTCAGCAGCAGGGAGGGCACAAGGAGGGAGGGGCACCTTGGCAGGGCCCGGGTGGGAAAAGCAGTGGAGTTCCCACCCCTGACCCCTTCCACAGTCTGTCCTGATTTAAAGTGGTGCAAAGCAGGCTCTTCCTTCCCAAGCAGTGACACAGGGGCCAGCAAAGCATGCCCTGGCCCAGAGGCCTCTGGGAGCCACCGGCCCCTCCCCCCAGGCCAGCTGAGACTGCAAGGGTGAGGAGGCCAGGAGTCCACTGGTCACCCCTTTGTCCTCCCCAGAAAGTTCTTCCTTTGGGCAGCCTGACACCTGTACCTGGACATGTCCCTTAGGAGGACAGCCACTCAGGTTCGGGAACGCACCTCAGCTTGCTGGGGACGCTCAGGTTACCATCTTGATTACCCACAGTTCCCTTGCTCAGCTGGCCTTCCCAGTCACTCAAATGTACTCAGCTCCTCACTGACCAGAACCCCTAACCTTTTTGTTTTACTCTCCTGAGTAGTGATTTTAGACCAACAAGCAAGGTTTTATATTTGCTCTTCTTCCATTTGGTTAAGTTTCATCTCCAGTCCCAGCCAGTAAACGAGGCCAATGAGTAGTTATTTCTCTTAGCTTTAGATCAGCCAGAACCTCATCTTTATACCCATAAATGCTTACATAAGTCACCAGCACAGATTGTGACTCTAATGGGGTTAAGAAAGCTGTGGGGACAGCAACAGAGCCCCAAGCAGCTGGCACTCTTGGAACATAACCTCTTGAGCAATTTTGATGCCACTCCAACCTCTCCACCGGGCACCCCTCATATAACAGAGCCCTCAAGTGATGGGCCTGGCCCAGGAGGGTACAGCATCAGCCTTCCCCACGTGGAAAGGCAGGGTGTGCCTCGCCTGCCTTGACCTGACTCCTATGGACAGGCTCATTTAAGGGGAGCTGTGTTCAAAGGCCACACTGACCACCTTCTCATCAGCTCTGCAGAGTGCATACCTGGGTGTGCCTCTGCCAAACTGGCTCTGGACCTCCTTGGCAGCCATGTGGCCACCTGGGCAGCAGGTCAGTGCCTCTGGGACTGTCGAGGCCCAGCAGCTGTGGGGTGGTACACATGTGGGGTGGTAGGGCTGGGCAGAGCTGAACACTCCCTGGGTTCCTTTGGTATCATCAGCCAGTTCACAGGCTTCTGGAGGCCAGCCGCAGGGCCTCCCTTCATGGGAGGAGCAACTGACAAAAAGGGGCATAAGAAAGTGATCTCTAGCAGGGGAGGGGCCTGTGAGGACAGGGAAAGGGCCAGGCAGGGGCTTCTGGGAATGGGTCTAATGGAAGGGGTGGGAGAAGTGGGCAGGAGCTTGGAAAGAAAAGGGAGGGACATGGGGAGGCTCAGGATGGGCCAGGGAGTTGGAGTCAGGCCAAATCGAATGAGGGAGGGAAGCAGCCAGCAAGGGAACAGCAGGCCATGGTCCCATTGTGGGGAGGCATCTGGTTTTAGCGAGTTGGCAAGGCCATCCACCAGCTGCAGTAATGGGGTTGAAGTTGGAACAGTGAAGAAGTCAGAAGAGTAATGGGTCAGATCATAAAAGTTTCACATGGGAGGATGTTGTGAAGGCTTTAGCCTTTTTTCAAGAAAAGTGGAGGTAACAGGAGGATTTGGAATAGAGTAGGGTTGCCTTTCAACTTGGGTTTTTCAACTTGGGACCTGAGTCAGTCAGTGTTGAGCAGAGAGGTAACACTTCTCAGCCACTCACAGGGACAGACCTGCCGAGCCTGAGGACCTGAGTCTCAGAGACTACAGGCCACAGTCAGCCTCAAGAAAGGCCTGAGGGCTCAGCAGCAACAGGGCCAGGGTCCAGCTCCCTGGGGCTTGCGCTTTCTGCCCCTCCCTCCACAGAATGGGTGGACAGCTTCCTCCACTGAGCTGTTCTTTGCCTTACCAGGGCTGGGTGCAGGCTGCCACCCCTCTCTCCTGCCTGGTCCTGCTTGTGCAGCCCCTGGCCCCACAGCCTGGGCTGTGGGCTGGGCTGCATCTACTCTGATCAGGTGGGCCGTTGCTCTCTGCACCGTGCGTGACCCACCTCCCATTCCCAAAACCCAATGATAAATTACTCTGCCCAAGCGGAACACACTCGGACAAGGCTCCTTTCTGGCAGTAATTAATACTCTGGGGAAAACACAAACTCGGGTTTTTGTACTTTCATGCACACGCACATGCACGCGTCACCTCCTCTGCTGCTGCCCTCCAATCCCAGCCCTCGTGGTTAATGTCCTGCTCCTTCCACAGACAGCACAACCATCCAGCTGGAGAAGCACAGAATGCAGGAGGCACCAGGGACCCTCTGGTGCTCGGCAGTGTGGAACTAGAGGGCTTGGGAGCTGGCTTTCCAGCAGGCAGTGCCCACACAGTGTCTCTAGTGTGGACACTGCAGCTTTGGCTTCTGAGTCAGGAGTGGCCCGACTTGGGGTTAGCTCTGCAGGCCACAGTTCCGGGAATGGTACCCTTCACACAGCTGATGTGCTGGGTACACACTGACACGCGCATGGGTACATCCCGAAGAGCTCCTGACATGAACTTCACACCAGAGTGACAGGGCTCAGAGTCCCGGACTCGGGCAGCCAGTAGCCCTGGCAGTAGATGTGCTCTCTCTCAGGTCCCGGAGTCCGGCAAGCAGGAAGGCTGAGTCCTCTGGCTCTTGTGCTGGTCAATGAGCTCCCTGGGTGTGGTGGGAGGTAGCATGGAAGGGAGGGCTCAGAAATCCATCCCAGGAAATGCCCACTGTCCTCCCAGGCTGTTCCCAGCCAGGACACCCTGGGTGTGGCCTGGCCTTGCCCACACACAGCGTGAGCCAGGGTGAACTCTGGGCCTCAGTTTCCTTATCTGTAGGACAGGATGACAGCATGACTCCTGCTTCCTTCATAGCCAGGTGAGGGCCAGATGGGAGGACAGCCTCATCATGAAGGTCAAGAGTGAGCACCAGTCATGCCAGGCTCAGCTGAGGTGAAGCATGGGGACAGTGGTAAGAGGACTGGCAGCCTTAGCCCCCTCTCAGTGGTCAGGGAGGCTGGAGAGGGTTCTCCCCATGATCTGCAGTGACACATTTAAGTGTGAGGCCTGTCAAGGAGGTCTCTGCAGGCATGCGCACATGTGTTCCAGCAGGCCAAGCTACCCCTGCACAGGCAGATCAGTGTAAAGAAGGAAAAATTTCCACTTTCCATCAAGGGGGAGAAGCAGGGACTGTGGCAGCCTCTTACTTAGGACAATGACAACAAACCAGAGAATGGCCAGCAGAGCCCTGAAGAAGAAGTAAGGTGGGCCAGGGGGTCCCTGAGAGTCTAGAGGTCAGCGAGCGAAGTCCCACAATCCCCAGAGCTGCCTGTCTTGGGGAAAGAGCCAAGACACATCCTCAGTGGAGGAGACAGGGGTAAAAGGGGGAGACCAAGATTCCCTAAAGTGCCAGACAAGAGACCTGTGGGGTGTGAGCTGGACAGAGAGGGGTATAGAGAGTGACAGAGTCTCCAGGCAGCATTCAGCCCTGGATTGTCAGCACAGGCAGTGCAGGGAACTACCTAGAGCCAAGATGAGCAACCCTGGCGGAATGGGTGCTAACACCTGCCTGAGCTGGTGACAGTCATATCCTTGCCAGGCACAGTGGCCCTGGAATTCTTCAGAATTCTTGAGGATCAGATAGAGCATGTAGAGTCTCTGCTTAGTAGTAGGAATGATCAGATTTAGAATAAACACAGCTCTGGGCCCAGCTAATGGCTTGAGAAGCCAGGGCTGCAAGGATCAAACCTATTCTAAGGAATTCAACTGCATCCCAGAACAAGCCTCAAGAATTTGCATAGATAAGTGCTGGGCATGGTGGCTCATGCCTGTAATCCCAGCACTCGGGAGGCAGAGACAGGAGGATTGCTGAGTTCGAAGCTTGCCTGGGCTACATAGTGAGCTCAGAGCCAGCCTGAACTACAAAGCGAGACCCTGTCTCAAAAAAAAAAAAAATAAAGAATTTGTATAGATATACAAAAGTGCCCAGCACCAAGAGGTACAATTTATAATGTCCAACATCCAATCAAAGATAACTAGGCATGCAAAGAGGCAGGAAAACACAACCCCAGAGGAGGAGAAACACCAAGCATTGGAAGCTGGTCCATAACTGACACAGATGTTAGACTTGGCAGGTAATCATATTAAAACAATTATTATGTACCTCATCTCATATGTTTAAAAGTTAAATTGACATGGATATATAAAAATACCCCCAAATAAACTTGTACAGATATAACTGTGACTAAGATGAAAAGATCAAACATTGTAGAACAATGATTAGTGAGCCTGAAGAGAGAATAGAAACACCCACATGAAATACCTGGAAAAAATGATCTCTACAGGTGGAAAGGGAATCAGCAAACTGCAAGACAATTTCAAGTAGTTCATATACATGTATCTGGGAGTCTCTGAAAGGAGCAGAGGACAGAAGAAATAATAGATGAAAATGTGATAAAAACAAAATGCATAGACCCAAGAAACTCAACAGAATCTTGGAGAAAATGACACCTAAACAAATCATAAT
>PVIC010002045.1:28998-72675 GCA_004025085.1 Thryonomys swinderianus | reverse complement strand
TCAAATGCAAGTTTACAGGCCCATCCCAGGCCCATGAAAAGTCCTAATGGACCTGGTGTAACACACATTTTGAAATCTTCCAAGGTGGTCTTGCCTTGTCTCCAGTGGGAGATCAGATGACAGAGGACTACTGCAAGGCACGGGTTTGTCCAACTGCACTGTCGCCAGTGTGGAAAACCTGCATGGCATTTCATTAGAGTCTGAGTGTTGCAAAGATTCGATTAGGCTGAGGTTCACCCTTCATTGTCCTTTAGAGATGAGAGCAGGGGCTGTACTGGAGACCTGCCTTGAGCAGCCAGGAGGTGGGATCTGGGTCTTTGTCTCTGCAAGGCCATAGGAGTCTGCCTCTTATGGGCCCTGGTACACTCGGTCCCTAGAGGTGACAACAACCATCCGCAGGGGCAGGGCCCATTTTAAGCAGGGGCTTGGTTGCTGTGGTATATACCATGACTTTCATGTTGAAATTACACAGAATCAAATTATTTTAAAAATGGAGGAGGTGGGTTTGAGACAAATACCAGGCCCCAGGCGCTGCACAATCTATCCCATGTTTATATACGGAATGGATGAGGCACAGAGAACGGAAGCAAGTTGCTCAAGAACACACGGCCCTACAAGGACAATTCTGGGTTCCTGGAAGCCCCTTCTTTAGAGCCTGGCACTCAGCAAGCAGCCGGAGGCTCCCCGTGTTAGAACTTTCCCTGTTATCCCTACTCCTGAAACATTTTCCATCTTCCTCCAAGAAGGATTAAGTCTCAGGTCTGATTTGAATAGAGTGAACCAAAATGAGCTTCATGACACAAACAAGGTGTCAGTCTACCTCCCTCCCTCCCTCTCTCTGCCTCACCGCACTGAGGTTGAAGGATTCAGAGCCCCATCAGTTCCATGTCACAAGCTTCATCAGAATCACCCTCCTCCCATGACTCACCCAGCTCTGTAATTTTCCTTTTCTGCTCTATGTACTAGGCTTACACCTGATTTTTTTTTTTTTTTTTTTTTTTTTTTTTTTTTTTTTGCTTTTGAGACAGGGTCTCGTTTTGTAGTTCAGGCTGGCCCTGAGCTCACTATGGTGCCCAGGCAAGCTGCCGCGAACTCAGCAATCCTCCTGTCTCTGCCTCCCCGAGTGCTGGGATTACAGGAATGAGCCACCATGTCCACCATGGTATGCGGTGTTGATTGTTGGTGGGCGTGTCTCCACGCCCAGCATTATATGTGGTTACTGGGGATCGAACTCAGGACTTTGTGCTTGTGAGGCAGGTGCCGGAACCACTGAG
Source organism: Thryonomys swinderianus (assembly GCA_004025085.1). Taxonomy (NCBI): domain Eukaryota; kingdom Metazoa; phylum Chordata; class Mammalia; order Rodentia; family Thryonomyidae; genus Thryonomys; species Thryonomys swinderianus. The sequence continues at coordinate 71,401 of PVIC010002045.1, read as the reverse complement.
CTAACCCTCCGGCCCTACACCTGATGTTTTAACTACTTAAACAACAACAAGAACAGGGCCGGAGATTTAGCTCAGTGGTTCTAGCACCTGCCTAGCAAGCGCAAGGTCCTGAGTTTGATCCCCAGTAAACCACATACAACAATACCAGGCATGGTGTCTCATGTCCACCAGCAATCAGTAGCACATACCACAGTGCCAGGTGTGGTGGCTCACACCTTTACTCTTACTTAGCACTCGGGAGGCAGAGGCAGGAGGATTGCTGAGTTTGAGGCTTGCCTGGGCTACATAGTGAGCTCAGGACCAGCCTGAACTACAAAATGAGACCCTGTCTCAAAACAACAAAACAACAACAACAACACCCCAAAACTATAGATTCTAGCAGCAGAGGGAAGCTCCTCAAGATATGGCCAAGTAAGTTGCCCACGTTTGTGGTCAGTACTCACATGGGGTAGCAGGAATTTTAAGATTTAGGTCTCAGGGACTGTGTCTCCAGCCACCAAAGACTGAGCACAGTTTCAGCTGTTTTTCAGGGACAGCTGGGGTTGAAGTTTCCATTTCACAGAGGGCAGCTGGGTTAGCCGTTGAGTAGAGAGAGAGGGACATGGCTGCTGAATGGGATTAAATGTCTCATTCGCGCTTAATATTTCTATGGACTTGGGTGCGAATGTTTAGCCCCATTTTAAAGATCAGGAAGTGAGTTTTTCAAGCTTTTGTGACCCCGAGTTCACACAAAATGAAATAAAACTGGAACTTTGTGCTTTTTAACTCAAGACTGGAATATTTAGCTAAATCGAGTGAACAACATGGATTAGGATAATGATCTGAGCAATTTTTTTTTTTTTGAGACAGGGTCTCGCTTTGTAGTTCAGGCTAGCTCTAAGCTCCCTATGTAGCCCAGGCAAGCCTGGAACTCAGCAATCCTCCTGTCTCTGCCTCCCGAGTGTTGGGATAACAGGCGTGAGCCATCACGCCCGGCACTGTGGTATGTGGTATTGATTGCTGGTGGGCGTGAGTCACCATGCCCAGCATTGTATGTGGTTACCGGGGATGGAACTTAGGACCTTGTGCTTGGGAGGCAGGCGCCGGAACCACTGAGCTAACCCTCCAGCCCTGACCAATATTGTTTTACCAGGACGGACAACAAAGCTTGTTCATACTCACAATCTCATTTAATCCACTGATTACCAACAGGGTAGGTGACATTGTCCCTGCTTTATAGAGGAAGAAACCAGGCCAGGGGGCTTTAGTGACCTGCTCTTCCTCTCATTTCTCTACCAATACTGAATGGCTTATTTTCGCATTTCAGTCTGTGTCATGTCTATGTATTGTTCGCAGCCAAGATTGCTTTGGCTCTTTCTCCCGCCATGCCCCTCTCCATTTGCCATGGTTCTTCCAGGCCAGAGTCCAGGCTAGTGTCATCTGTGCACTGTTGACGTGGGGCAGGATAACTCTGTCATGGGGTCCATCATGTGCTGTGCAGGATGGTTAGCAGCTTCCCTGGCTTTGGCCTGCTGGGTGCCAGCAGCACCTCCTCTCCTGCTGTGCATGACATCCAGAATGTCCCCAGACCTTGGCACTGGCAGGCACGACCACCACTTGGTGAGAACACTATTCCAGTCCAGGCCTGTCCAATACAGCTAGCTCTTTGTAACGATAGAAACTCTGTGCCTGTTCTCTAATATGGTAATTGCTACCCACATTGTACTTGAAATATATCTCATGCAACTGAGAAGTACATTTTTATTTGCCTTTTTCTTTTTAAATTGAGTTCTTTATTGGTACAATTTATATATATCTCACAATCACACATAACATTGGGGAATTTGTACCAGTATATGACACAAGTTAATTCTCATTTTTACCCATATCCCTACCCACCCACACCTCCCACCCCCTATATACATGCTCTTTTATTTTCTTTCAGAATCATATTTATTCCTTCCCCTCATCCCTCATTACATTCCCACACCAAATTTCCTTTGGAAATTTCCCATTCTACAAAAACCGTCATACTTTCTAGAGCTCATTTGCATCTACAGGTGCTTATATCAAAGAGAAGATCCGGTATTTGCCCATCTGTGATCTATTTATTTCACTTATTAGTGTGTCCTCCAGGTGTATCCATTTGCACATAAATGAATCAATCTTGTCATTCTTTATGACAGAATAATACTCCATTTTATAAAAAACCCACATCTTCTTTATCCACTCTCCAGTTGGATGATGGGCATTTGGGTTGTTTCCAAGATTGAGCTATCACGAACTGAGCTGCTATGAACAAAGGTGTACATCTGTCTTTCCAATGTGATTTTTAAGATTCTTTTGGGCTATTTGCCATTTTTTACATTTTAATTAATTTAAATGGAAGTGGCTAGGTGTGGCTAGTGGCTGCTGTGTTAGACAACACAGCTTTGAGTAGTCCGTTATCTGTCCTTTGATGGAACACTCACACCCTAAAAGTGATCAGAGGAGCTGGGCACTGTGGCATGTGCCTAAAATCCTAGCCCTCTGGGAGGCTGGGGAAGAACCACAAGATCTACCCCAGCCTGGGCAACTTACAACTTAATAAGACCTTGTCTCAAAATGATGAAAGGGCCAGGGATGTAGCTCAGTGTGAAGTCTGGGTTCAATGCCCAGTGGTAAAAACAAACAAGAAATCATCTGAGGAGCCTTCCAGATAAAGTCTGACCAGCTTCTTGCTTCACTGTGGCAAGGGAAATACCAGACTGTGATGGCAAACGCCCTAACTGTTTCAATGCCCGTGGGAGACACTGCTTGTTAATCCCGGCACACTTTCCTGTTGAATTTGGACATAGCTCAGGATCTTTCCCAGGACAACACTCCAGGTGTCCCTCAGCTCTGCGTCAGGTGGTGCTGGCACCTGATACTGTTGCTTGTCCCTCATTGGGCCCTGAGCCCATCTGTGTGGTGCAGGATCTCATCATGTGCAAGGTGGCTGGCAAAGTGCATGCGGCCAGTCAAGGTCAGCAAGATGGACACGGACACAGAGAGGGGAGAGCGACTGTGCTGGAGAAGCTGACATTTTTCTCTTGTTCCTATTCATGAGACTTCCACTGTGTAATTTGGGGATGAGGTGGGATGTTGGTTTAGATGAGCTTTTTGCTGTGCAAAGTACTTGAAGATTTTAATCAACCTAGAACTTGATGTGAATGTCTGCTGCTAAGGGGCTTCATAATAAAATCTGTAAAATGACTTATAGGCTTGAAAAGGGTCTGGTACTCAAACCACCCTTCAAAGTGAGGGAGACTGGTGCATCCGTGTGACAGGCAAGTGAATTGCAGCCCCAAGAGAGGGAAGGCTAGACAGTGTGGGACAGGGGCTTCCTGCTCAGACTCCCAAGCTGGATGTCAGCCCACTCGAGGGCAGGAAGCCTTCAGCATTTGCCCTGGCCCATCTCTTGCAGGGGGAAATGTCTACTCCTCAGAGAGCTGGGCGGAAAATTCCCAGGGAGAGCAGTGTTGCCTAAGGAATGGTGAAAAGCAATGGTGGGAAAACTGGGGGTGGACTCTCTGGGCATCACATGGAAGAGAGTTTATTTTGGCTGTTTTTCACCCCAGACAGAACTGGGGTTGTCCCGGCAGGGCAGCTCTCTCAGGAGGAAAAGGTGTCAGACCCTGGGCACTGGGAAACAAGGACCTTGATTCTACTGTCACCTGGTGGGGCTTTGAGAGATTCCTTCTCCCTGTCTGTGAATTCTGGGGTAGAAGGTACATTTTATGACTTCCGAGGGCCCTTTATATCTCTGGTTTCCAAAAATGAAATCAATGAAAGGACTAAGCCTCAAATGTCTTAGTAGCAAATTTGCTGTCAATGGATGAAAACAAGGACTTCACGGAATTTCCATTCTAGAAATTCCTGGCACAAAGGACTGGGCCTCTCAGGTTCTTCCATGTTGGTGCTGTGGCTCCCTGATGGTGTCGGGGCACCCCCTGCTGCCTCCTCTTCCCCATGCTTCTTCATCTCACTGCCTCACTTGCTTTTCTTTTCATTCTCCCTCCCTCCTTTTCCCACACCTCTTTTCTTCCTCCTACCTTCCTAACCTTGATTGTCCCTCACCCAGTGCTACTCTAACCTTCTAAGATACTGTATGCTGTAAGTGTAGCCTGCATCCTTGGGTAGTAGCTGGCTGTTCACTGCCTGATTGGGGAAGGTGGATGCATGCTGGTACAAATGCTGTCATTACAATCTGGTTCTTTGGCCACCAAGCTCAAAGCTTGAGAGAGCCAGGCTGGCCAGTTCATGAGCCATAAATCACTTTTGTGCATTCAGCCTGTGTATGGCGAAGAGACAGCACTTATAAACCATTCTCTCATTCTGTGGCACAGACAGACATTAACAATCAATTGGAAGTCTCTGTCTACTGTGCGTAGGTAAAGGTTTATAATCCAGGCAGCCACTATCTGTCAGGATGGATGTGGAAGGTGAAATCTGCTTGTCCTGGGCCATATTCCTCAAGGTCCTTCTGGAAGAGAGCACACTTAACTGGTACTTTGGAGAGTTTGTTGAATAAAAGTACTCTTCCTAGAAGTGAGGATGGAGTGAAGGGGACAAAGCCAGTGATGAGCAGTGCTGAGAATTCCTTACTGGCCTTGGGGCTTGTGAGGCAGGGACAGAGGAGTAATGGGAGACTGGTTACAGCTGGAGTCCAAGGACCACTCAGAGGAACTGTGGCTACAGACAGAGAGGCTTTGCCAAAAATAGAACCAATATAGAGGGAATAGGGTAAAGGCAGAGGAAGCCCCTTGTTGGGAACAATCCTGTTTGGGAGAAATAATTGGAAGGTCAAAACTGACCAGGCCTTCCTGCAGACAGACTTTGGACTTAACTATGTTGCAAAAGAATCCTGTTGGGGAGGAATAATTGGAGCGCCCTTCCTGGCTGCCTACAACTTTGCACTCAGCTCACCTTCACCTTAGAGAACAACAAGGACTCTGGTCGTCCCACATACTGTGATGCTTCAAGGTGGAACTGTTCCATTGCAGTGTTTACCCTGTCTTCTGAGTCTTTGTTACATTTTTGTTACTGGACAGGTGCTGAATAAAAGTTGTGGCAGGCTGGGGGCTGGGGTCTTTTGCTACCCAGAGTAGCATGGATCAGGCCCAAACTGTTTCTCTAAGCCTCATATTATTTTGCTGTGTGCTGTGGACTCACAGGAGACTAGAGCCTAAATCCAAAGGTCCTAGTTATATTCCCTTCCCGTGGATCCCACCCCCCCTGACTTCTGGTTCCTCCCTCATGCGGACATCTTCCCAGAACTGTCCACTGGCCAAAGTCAAGGGGAAGCCAGGGAGGAGGAGAGCCCCAGGTTGGGGGAGGAGGAGAGGAATCCCTAATGGTCCACCTCCTGGGGCTCAGATAGCCCAGCTGGAGGGTGGCCCTTGGAGAGAGCATATTGGGTGCTGGAGCCATGACCTCACTCTGGTCATCCAGTCCTCTCTCAGCCAGCTGTTAGTCAGCTTTCTGCCACTATGACAAATACCTGGCATGAACCGCTTACAAGAGGAAAGCTAGCTTGCTTGCTTGCTCCCTCCCTCTCTCTCTCTTTCAGTCCCTGGTTGATGGCTCAAAGGCAGATGTCGTGGTGGGAGGGTGTGGTGCAAGAAAGCTACTCACCTCCTGGCGGACAGGAAGCAGAGGCAGAAATCTTTTGCTAACAGGCGATGCTATTCCTCCTTCTGCTTTATTCCATCAGAGGCTCCAAATTCAGGGTGGTGTTCCTTCAGGTTGCTGACCCACGTCAGTCATTTCTGGAACTCCCCTCACTGACACACCCAGAAATGTGTATTACTAATTTCTCAGGTGTCTTTCAATCTAATCAAGTTGCCAGTGAAGATTAAGTGTCACACTTTCCTTCTCCAGGGTGCAGGTCAGTTGTGTGTGAGAGCAGTGCAGAAGGTAGATAGGTCACTCTGGGGATGCAGTTAAAATGAAGGGAGAGACCATTAAGGGAGAGTCAGCAGGGGTCCAGAGCTACCCTCCCCTGGTTTTAAAGTCTTGAGTTGTAAGGAGAGCCATGTCCATCATTTGCATACGGCCTCTGCTCTATGGGCAGGGTGGATGGTAGTGATCAAGAGTCCACAGCCCATAGCCCCAAAGGTTTACTATCTGTCCCTTTACAGAGAATACATGCTGACCCCTCCTTCTGGAGTGATGTAGTCTTCCAAGGCTAGTGACAGTGAGCACTATCAGTTTTTCTGAACCTGACCTGGCTAAAGGAGTTGTTGCCAGGATAGGTGCAGGAGAGTGAAAGGCCTATCACAAGTCACCTTTGGAAAGAAAGGCAGCTGCCCATGGCTGCCCAGCAGGGATGAGTGGTAGGCTGGCCATCTGCCAAGGGGCACCCATGGGCAGACCTCACCAGCAGGGTGGAAAGCACAGGAGACAGTGGGTAAAACCCAAGGGGACAGTGTCTGGAGGCAGAAACCAAGACAGAATATGACCCTGTGTCTGACTGGGCTGGTGTCGGTCCTCCAAGCAGCCTCTTTCCCTCTGTACCTGGCCTCCCATGTGACAGTCAGTGACAGCAGGTGTCAGGAGGCCAGCCTGTCTCCACTGTGCATCTTAGCTCTGTGCCAGAACCTGCAGCAGTTGGCCTTTTTTTTTTTTTTTTTGAGACAGGGTCTCGCTTTGTAGTTCAGGCTGGCCCTGAGCTCACTATGTAGCCCAGGCAAGTCTCAAACTCATCAACCCTCCTGTCTCTACCTCTTGAGTGCTGGGATTACCGGCGTGAGCCACCACGCCTGGCACTGTGGTATGTGGTATTGATTGCTGGTGGGTGTGAGTCACCATGCCCAGCATTGTATGTGGTTACCAGGGATCGAATTCAGGACCTTGCGCTTGCGAGACAGGTGCCAGAACCACTGAGCTAAATCTCTGGCCCAGCAGTCGGCCTTTCTATTCATCCCAGGACCCCTGAAGGCCAGCTGGTGAATCAGTGCTAATACCCATGAACGGGGTAAGGCACAAGTCCAGGTATAGACGGAAATGGTGCAGGATCCAAGAGTAACTCAGTCATGTACCCAGTGGAGCTGAAGGCAGGCTCACTGCACATCACAATGGAGGAGGCAGAAGGCTGTCCGAGGGTCAGGGAGGGTGTCAGGGACAAGGTGGCCATTCAGGCTGCTGAGAGATGGTGCATATGGGTAAGAACCTAGAAGGGGAAGAGTGTAGCTGTTGTGGAGAAGCTGCCGCAGGCCAGCAAAGTGGTGGGGAACGTGGGGAGCCGCTGTGCTATGGTGGCTGTGGGCACAGCCTCTGCAGTTGGCCTGCCTGTGTCCCAGGACCTGCTCCACCCCTCCCGGCTGGAGGCAGGGGGCTGCCCTGCCTGTGCCTGGGTGCCCTGCGTTGGAGCTCCTGGTTAAGCCCACCTTGAAGAGGGCTGGGAGAGTGAAGGATGTGTCACCCAGGTTCCCAGCTCAGCAGAGGCTGCTCCCGGCGGTGCTTCCCCACCAGCTCCACTTGTGGTGCGTCTGCCAGAGGGCAGAGAGCTCGGTGGGCAGCAAGGCAGGGATTTAGGTACTGGAACTCCCCTTCCCTCCTGTGTGCCCATGAATGAATTTTAAGCCCTGGAGCCCTGGCCCATGGCACATCCAGCCCCGTGACTGGCACCAGACAGAAGGTAAGTAAATTTCAGTGCCTCCTCCTTGCACACCCAGCACTACCCAAGGATGTACCTACTTGAGCCAACTTCTTGGGATTCCTCACCTTGCTACTGAACACGGGACCTGTCCTCAGCCTCGGCCTGATACTGACTTGGGATATGGGAGCCGGCACACACAAGGGGACTCAGGCATACCTGGGGGCAAGTCTCACCTGGGCCTTCTTGCTGGGTGACCTCAAGCCAGGGCTCCAGCATTTCTGAGCTGCTGTCTGCTCTGGGAATGGTACCAGCCATGTGGTACTACTGTGAGAACATAATGTGAAAGGGATTTTGCTATTGGGCCGTTCCAGGTGCAGTGGGAATTTCAGGATGCCAGGGGCAGTTTCATGGCAGGACCTTCTTCAGTGCTTGGTGTCTCGTTGACTCTAAATACCAGTGAGTCCTCTTTGCGGGAGTCTCTAGGCCAGCTGTCACCATGGAGTCAGGTGAAAATAGAAACAGGGTCAGAGCAGTGACAGTGATCAGCACCTGCTTCAAAGGTGGGTGTCATCCCATTTTACAGAGAAGGAACCTGAGGCTGGGGAAGTTGCCTGGGATCATGAAAATGACACCCATTGTGTATGATTGCAGAAGTATGGGGATGACAGAAGTCCCTGTCACAGACCTGCTGCTCTGTCCCTTCTCATACTCCTAGTTACTCATTCACTCATTCATTCATTCAACAAGTATTTATCAAATATTAAAGAGAACAGAGCAGAGGGAAATTCTGGGCCTTGGAGAGCGGTGGGCTGGGACAGGGGACTGTGCTGCAATGTAATAGTGCTGAAGGCAGGTTCGCTGTGGAGATAACTCCAAGCAAGGAGGTGAACGGGATGAAGGTGTGAGCTACACATCAGGAAGGGCATTCAAGGCAGAAGGGGCAGGTTGGAAGTGTTCCTGGGAGTCAGTGTAACTGACTTGGAAGTCTGAAGGGAAGAGTTGATGTGGCGGATGGTCGCGAGGGCCCCGTTGGTACCATGAACCTCTGGACGTTTATCTTCTGTGACAGATGAGATGCCTGGGGGTCTGGCTGGCTGGCAGTGGGGTGGTGGGAAAGGACTTACGGACCTTTCAGATCTAGCCTACAAGGAAATAGTCGATGTCAAACCTGGCTCTGAGGTCTGCCTCTCCGCCGGTGGGCTCCCTTCTCCCCAAGGCGAGACTTGAGGCTTCTGCAGGAGTCTGTGCTGAGGCTCCTCAAGGCCTGAAAACAGCTGCTGATGAGGCAGGCATGCGCTTCATCCTGGAAGGGACACAGCGATAAGTAGGCATGCTTAAATTAAGGCTGATGGGGCCTTGCTGTGGGGTTGGCACCTAGGTCAGTGGGGCTGGCTCAGAGTGCTGGGGTGAGGACAGGGAGAAACAAGGCCCCACTGGGCTCCATTTGCTGCCCCTCCAGGGGAGACCTTCAGTGAGTGGCACCCAGTGTGTTGAGGACAGCCCCACAGCCAGGATTCCCCAAGCTTGAGGCTGAGAATGACCCTTGGGCGGCAGCCATGCTGTGACCAGGCGGGACCGGAGAGGATGGCCACAGCCCGAGCATGCTTTATGTCAGGTCTATTCATAGCCCGGCTCTGTTCTTGAGGCCTGTCGCCTGTGAGCCACTTAGGGCCTCTCCAGTGTCCCCCAAGGGGACAACAGGCGGGATATCTTTGTCTCCTTCCCTGCTCTAACCCCCAACCCCCCTTCCCTAAGATCTGGTTTCATGATGAACCTAGGGCCTGAGCATTGATTGAGCTATAACCCCAGAACATTTTACATTTTTAACCTTGGAAACAGTCTTGTGAAGTTAGTGATTTGTCCAGGCAGGGTTTAAACTTGTAATCCTCCTGTTTCAGCCTCCCAGAGTGCTAGGATTATAGTTGTTTACTGCCATGCCTGGGTCACGCAGCTTGTTTCTTTTTTTTTTTTTTTTGAGACAGAGTCTTGCTTTGTAGTTCAGGCTGGCCCTGAGCTCACTATGTAGTCCAGGCAATCCTTGAACTCAGCAATCCTCCTGTCTCTGCCTCCTGAGTGCTGGGATGACAGGCATGAGCCACCACGCCCGGCACTGTGGTATGTGGTATTGATTGCTGGTGGGCGTGAGTCTCCACGCCCAGCATTGTATGTGGTTACCAGGATCCAACTCAGGACCTTGCGCTTGTGAGGCAGGCGCCGGAACCACTGAGCTAAATCTCTGGCCCATGCAGCTTGTTTCTTAAAGGAGAGACGTGGCTGTTTCACAAGGCCGTGTTTCCAGAAGTCCCTTCTTGGACCTCTGTATCTTGAGAGTCTTTCCTTGTGAGGCTGCACAGGAGCACTGTGGTTGCCCGCAGTCCTGTGCTGAGAAGTGTTGAGTAGCCAGATCCCTAAATCTGAGCCCTGTTGTAGCAGTTGGCATTTTCTGAGATGTAGATGCTCCCATGAATGATGGAAGCCACCGACAGAGCATGTCTGAGTGCAGAGTTGGGGAGGATCCTCCTGGTGGGCTTTGCAAGGGGCTGAGCGTGGGCTTGTGCTGGTTCTGGACTCCGGCTCATTTCTCCCTCAAGCTGCTGTGATGTGCAGCTGCCCAAGCTATCTTCCCAGACACAGACCACTGGAGGTACAAGTTCCAGCCCCACAAGGCCTAGAAAGTACATGGCCAGTGGTGGCTCTGACAACAGGTGTGCATCCAGGGAGGGATCTGTGGGGGCCGCTTCTCAGAGGGCAGAGCCAGGGGCTAGAAGGGAGCAAGAGAAAGGAGAAAGAGCCTCCTCTCGGGCGCCTCCATGAAGAAGCTCCTGTGTATTCTTGCCCTTGATTTTCTACAAGGGTGTGTTTTGTTATCTGAGGATTTGGCGAGTTTTCATTGTGCAGCACTGTGTTCCACGGCTTGGGTTAATTTTCCACTATTATAACAAAATGACTGAATCTAAGTTCATTCCCAGAGCCACAAAGAGAAATAAAAAGTCATCAAATCATGCACTTCTGATGGACAGATCTTATGGCTGATGAATTAAACCTTGATAAAACAATTTACAACCAATATTTCCTAAAACTCTCTTTCATGGAGCTGTCATATTTCTTCATGTGGGAAGTACTCAAAGGACAGAGCTATATCTGATATTCTCTAGGTACTGGATACTGTGTCTGCTTTGTCAAGATCAAAGCGACCCAGTGATGACATTTTCTGGTTTAGGCTTATTTTGTCAATTTTGTTCCCAGAAGATAGCTTTCTGGGCCCAAAGTTAGTGCTGAAACTTTAAATACGATGACTATCCTATCCCCAAAGTGGGGTCCAGTTGGGAGCTATGGTTTCCTGCTTTCACTTCATGTGCACGATCAAACCGTACAGTCAACCATCCTCTTACAAAAAGAAGACTCACCTCTCTCTTGGCCTTAGTAGTTAGCAAACAGTGACCATGATGGAGGTCCCAGGGGTCTGGTGGCCCACTTGCATTTTGAATTGAGGTATGATTTCTATCTCATATAAAATGCCCAATCTCTTTTGTACAGTGGGGTGAAACTTTGCATATGGCACAGTTAAGTTAGTACCTCTACAGGGTCCAGATACAGCCCATTATGAGGGCTGTAGAAAGCTCCCTTTCACCCTTTCCAAGCCAAAATCTTAGAACTTCTTTCCCTTCTCTTGCCATCAGTTGCATTTAAACACTTTTTTGGATACTTTTGGTAACTGAGCCAGCATTTTCACATTGAACTACCTCTGCATTCCTTTTTCATTTTGGGACCGTGTCTTGCTAAGTTACAGATTGGGCTCAGATTTGTGATCCCCCTGTTTCAGCCTTCCACAGTGCTAGGTGACAGAAGAACCTTATTAAATCCAGAGAGGTTTTCCTTCTTGAACTTCTGTTTTGGAGCTTTTGGTCAATATGCTAGTTCTGTAGACATGATCTTTTGGAAGAGCCTCTGGGCTACCTGCGTGTGATGAAGTACTTTCCCGATTGTGTGTTGTACCTTCATAAAAGGCTAACAGTGCGGGTAAGAGGAGTTCAGATATGGCCATTCCATGACCATGTCTGGCAGCCCCCTTGGTGGCCTCAGCCTGAACAGCCATCATTGTCCCCAGCTCTGCCCTTCCCCTGGTGGGCATGGTTCACGGTCTTGGTGGTGGAGGAAGGGTGGCTGTGTTCATGGTCTAACCTGTCTCTTCTCTCTCCCCACGCATCAGGCCTGCGTCCTCCCATCCCATGTGCTGTGCGTGTGTGTGAAGTTCCTGTTGTGCTGCCTGCGGGGGGCGCCATCTCAGCTCTCCGGCTCATTGCGTCTCATCACTGCCTCCACCTCACGCTGACCAGCATGGCCATCTCCTCACGCCTTGCCTTGTGGGAGCAGAAGGAAAGTGATGCTCGGGCTTGGGCTGCAGCTCGGAGGCCCTGTCATGTAGGGGGCAGGGAGTCTGACATCTCTCTTTTGCCGGGGCATGCCCGGGCCCACCTGCCCCCTCTCCTTAGCCAGCTCGGTCAGGCAAGCCTTCCTGATCCAGCTGACACTGGTGGCCATGCCCTTGATGCCCCTGAGCAGGAAGCTGGGAAATGAGACCCACCGCTCATGGAGTAGGGGAGAGGGGCCCAGGGGACTATTGGCTCCCAGGCTGATGCCATAGGAGTGGCTTTCCATGGTCCCACGGGGGATTAGAAATAGGCTGTTCTCCCCAGTTCCTCCTTGTACTTCTCATAAGGCATCAAGAAGCTCCCCACCCTTCTCTCTGATTCCCGTGGCCCCTCCACCTTCAGCTTTTTGCATGAGATTTTGATGCCTGAGGAGCAGAAGCAGGAAGAGAGGCATCTTGCTGGCTGCCTCCTGACCCTCTCAGGCTGCCCGGGCACAATGTTGGGGCCTGTGTTGGAAGGAACAGAGGGCGACTCTTTTAGGAAGTGCGTCTTAGTCCTGAGCCTCGCCTTGTATGACCTGCCCCCCCCATCCTGTGCCTTGGTAGAGCTCCGAGGCAGAAAGCCCTCCCTCCACCCACCCCTGCCAGGTCTCCCCCACCTCCTTTGGATTCTGTATCAGTAGGGCTGCAGCCAGCCAGCCTTTACTAGACACGGCAGAAACCTTGATAAAGAGGCTATTTTAAACCAGAGTGGTTCTTCCATATAAAGCTCTGGTGATTTATTCTTCCTCCTGAGCAGTCCCAGGGGTTCAGATTAAAGATATTTGTGCTAGCTGGACTCAGTTGGTCCCATGGCTCAGTCTCTGAGGTCGGCTACTCTTTGTGCCCAATACAGGAGTCTCAGCCTTTAGCAAAGCCCTCCACCTCTGTCTGACCTGGCACTGTCCTAGGAGTAAAACGCCACCATCCAGGATGCCTGTTGTAAGAGTCAGTTTTAAGGAGGCTGTGGCTGCCCAGGTGCTGGTTTAAGAGCCATGAAAAATCTTAGTGGGATCATGTGAGGGAACTAGAGCCACGGGGCTGGTCCTTGTGCAACTGTCCCTAAGTACCCATGAGGAGCTGGTGTCAGGACTCCCTGCAGATATCAAAATCCACAGATGCTCAAGTCCTTTACATAAAATGGTGCATAGCACCTACGCAGGCCCTCCTGACAGCGCCAAGTCATCTCCAGGTGACTGTAACACTCATCAGTACTCCAGAAGCAGTTCTTAGGCTACATCATAGTCAGCATGTGTTTCGCCCAAATGTAGTTTTTCTTTTTTCCTTGAATGTTTTCCCCTGTGGGTGATTGAAGCCATAGCCGTGGAGTCACCGACACAGGGGGCCGACAGTACAAACCCTGGCTGCAGCTCCTCTGTCATATCCCCTGCTACATCCGGGCACTCCGGAAGTGGAGCATTCATTAACGGATCCATTATGTCAACTCCAGATTGAGGCGAGGCAGGAGGGTGTGGATGGTTGCCGGTGATACACTTCCTTCTGGAAACTGGAGGAGAAGCTCTTTCCACAGCAGGTCCTCCCAGCGATGAGTCCGTTTTAAGCCCACGACAGGGAACTTGTGGCACCGATGCCCAAGTTCAGATCCTGAGAACTCGCTGCAGGCAGAAATCACATTGGCTGGGTGGCCTCTGTTGCATTCCACCTCTGGGCACTGCTGTGGGGGTCCTTGGGGGCCCCTGAGGCTCCCTGCTTTTGTGTGGCCTCTTTTCCTCCATGGGCTCAGTCACTCGTGTGCTCTGTGGCCCTCACAGGCTCCATGGCACCCTCTAGGGCAGCCCGCCCCTGCCGGCTCACTGACCTTTCTCCTCGCTTGCTTCTGCAAACAGATCCGGGAGGAGGACAAGAGCCCACCGCCGTCCTCGCCCCCTCCCCTGTTCTCTGTCATCCCAGGGGGCTTCATTCGGCAGCTAGTCCGCGAGACTGAGAAAGAGTCCAAGGAAGCGAGGCGGAGGAAAGAGGCAGCCCTTGCGTCCCCAGAACAAGAGGTGAGTGGCCCCCAGGAACGGACCAGGTGCCTTTCTAAACATACCCACTTCCTGTCTGCTAAGAATCTTCTGAGTCCCTCCCCTCTGCCTTGGCTCCACTGTCCCTGCTTTGAAGAATGTCTTTTCTTCAAACCTATCTGTTGAACACAAGTTTCAAAACCTAACCCAACTGCACACTTCTAAATGTTCTCTTCCTCTCCTTCCTCTGTACCTCCGCAGGCCCAACTCTCCTGTGGAAAAGCATAATATTTGGTCATAGGGCTGAGTTGACTAGGAATTATTTAAGAGCAGTGACTACTTCTTTCATTCATTCTGCACCTTGGTCAGCTCTCAAACTACAGGGTCAATAGTAAACGTGCAAGAAACGTTTGTTGAATGAATGAATGATAGCCATTGATATACGATGAGTGGGGATGATTTTACCCCTACTTTTGCTGAAAAGAAGAGCTGGATACTAGTTAAGGTAAATAGCTCACTTAAGGCAGAAAAAGAGACTCTGTAGCTACTTACTGGTATAGATGTATTGCTGCTAAAGTATTAAATTGTTCTACATCAGGTGAGAAATGCTCATGGCCCAAATCCCCAAGAGTCCCCCAGCTGCCTTCTCCCCCAACCTTCCCCTGAGTCCCCTAGAATAGCCAAAGTCCAATAATTGAAAGGCTAGTTCATGCCCACATTAGGAACCTCAGCACTCTGCCCCATCTGGCGTCCCTTCCGATTGGTCAGTGTCCACTAAAACCCTTTCATTGTTCTGGATGGTGCTGCTGGACTGAAGCAATCACTGAGCATGTTGCAGCCTAATTAGTCTTTAAGCAGGATGCTGAGGCCCAGAGCGCAGAGGCTCTCGGAAAGGGCAGCTCCTCTCCTTGCTCTCCAGTGCCCCCTGGGGGCAAAGGGAATGCTGCTGTAGTGTACTGAACAATCCCATCTGTCTCTTCCCTCGTCCACTTCAGCCTCAGTCTGCCCAGCTAGGACCACATGTGCCAGCTCCGGCCCAGTAATAGTGACTTTGCTCTATCTGGAAGTCTTGTAGCACCTGAAACAGTAGCACCTGTGGAAATCCTCTGGCCGGGGAGGACAGCACTGTCACCACACTTGCCTGATTTCAGTGGTCAGGTCATGAGAAAATGGCATCATGTTCTGTGTATCACCAGACAGCATTCAGTTTGCTCTTCATGGGTCACATAGGACGCTGTAAGATAGCGGGGGGTGGTTCATACTCAAATCAAGAGGTGGGGAGGGGCTGGAGATATAGCTCAGTGGTTCCGGCGCCTGCCTCCCAAGTGCAAGGTCCTGAGTTCGATCCCCGGTAACCACATACAATGCTGGGCGTGGAGACTCACACCCACCAGCAATCAATACCACATACCACAGTGCCGGACGTGATGGCTCATGCCTGTAATCCCAGCACTCGGGAGGCAGAGATGGGAGGATTGCTGGGTTCGAGGCTTGCCTGGGCTACATAGTGAGCTCAGGGCCAGCCCGAACTACAAAGCGAGACCCTGTCTCAAAAAAAAAAAAAAAAAAAGTGGGGAGTGAGCCCTGGGACACATCGATGACTTGCTGAGTTTGTGAGAGAGACAGAAGCAGAACGGAGCATGGGGCCAAATTGTTGCTGCTGGTCCTGGGAAGAGACTCAGAGCCACACCGGGAGACGGGCAGGCCTCAGACCCCAGCAGGTGGCTGCTCCACAAGCCAGGCTGTTCCAGGAGCTGGAGTGAGGCAGCCTCTGGAACATGTCCTTGGGGCTGACTCCTGGAGGTAGAAGTCTTATCCCGATCAGTAAATAACCCTGCACTCCTTCTCCTTGTGCCAGCACAACAGGTCCATTTGGCCCCCACAGAAACCTGGCGAGGATCCATGGGGTCCATCCCCACATGACAGGAAGGGGAGATGTGGCTCACGGAGGTGACCTGGTTTTCCTAAGGCCATGTGGCCAGCGGGGGCCAAGGGAAGGCTGCAGCGCCCTCAGGAGGAATGTCAAGGAGACCTGGCTGAGGCCCTGGCACCATCACTTGGTGCAGTCCAGGCCAAATCCCTTCCCCTCCACAGGCCTCAGTTCACAAAATACATGTGCTGTGCCTTTTCTCTTGACTTCGGGGACCCTAGAGGGTTGAGTCTTGAGGGGCTAGTCCCTCCCTATGCAGAGAAGCCTGCCGTGGGGCCCAAGGGCTTTGCGACTGCGAGAATCCAAAGGACAGGCAGTGTGGGGGAGGCTGGGTTTGGTGAGCTTGTGTGGTATACTCCCACGGTACTGTCTCCTCTGAGGTGGTTGGTTAAAAATAAGGCACTGACTCACTTTTCAGAAGGGTGTAGACCAGGATGAGACTTGCCAGTGCAATGAATCCTCTTCTGAGGTCTTTCCGGCAGGTCCAGAAAGTCAGTCTGAGCCGCTTGGCGGGGTGGGGGCAGAGCTGTGGTGCTCAGCTCTGGCCATGCACCGAAGTCACCAATGGTCCGGCAACTGGACTGACCATCCTGGAGGCTCTGGGAGGAGGCCGAGGTGCCTGGGTTTTAAAGTTCCCGGGAGAATCCGAAGAGCCTTAGAAAGTCAAGAAGGGGCATGTGATGTACAGCAGTTGAGGGCAGCAGCCTTTGGGTCCAAGAGCCAGGTTCATGTTGCAGCTTTGCCGTGGACCACCTGGCCACTCTGAGCCTGCGTCCTTGCCTGTGGAACAGGTTGCAGTCAGGCACCTGCCTCCCTGCATCCTCCGGGGGCCTCAGCAAGATGCTGCGTCATGGTGATGCAGGGCCCACTGCAAAGGGACTGTGGTTGCAGCCTCCATCGTTAATACAGAGCTCGAGGAAGGACTCTATGTGCTTCCGTGGCACGTGTTCCCAGCACAGGAGAGGAACACAAATAAGAGCCAGGATGGAGCTCAGAATGTGGTCGCTGCCGGGGTGAAGGCACCAGCCCAGGGCTCTGGGACGTGGCTTCCAGGGGAGGTGTTCAGGCAGAGCTCTGGGCAGATGGACAGCCATGCCGGGGACAGAAGAGTGAGCAGATGGTAGACAAGTGGTGAGTGGGAGGGTGGGCTGCTAGCCACTCAGTGAGCCAGCTCTGGGAGGCAAGGACGGGCCCGGCAGGGTGGGAGATGTGTGGTGTAGCCTGAGACGAGAAGGGACAGTCGGACCAGAATAGGGCCAGGGGTTCCCCTCGAGGATTTGGACGTCTGATATGGTGTGGAGTGATCTTCCTATAAGCTGTGGGCTGCCGCCAACCTCATTGGATCCCATTTGAAATGGTTGGCAGCCAGTAGAAGGGAGCCCAGTTCTAAGGCTGTGGCAATGGCCCACACGAGAAAGAGGACCTGGGAAAAGAGATGTAGATGCTTGGCTTGGGAGGAGGAATCAGCTCACTCTGAGGGCTGGCCGAGTGCAAGAGGGGGGTCCCAGGTCCCAGTGCAGGCGTGCATGGAGATGAAGAGCCAGATGAGGGCTGGCACGAAGGTGGGCATCATGGCACAACGGCCTCTAGATCTGCATGAGCAGAGGGCCACAGCCAGGCTGGCTCTGAGAATAGGGGGTATGCATAGTCAAAGGGACAAGCAGGGAAATTGTCTGGCATAGGGGCAGGCTGTGGAATCTACTTGTGTGTGATATGGCCCCAAATATTGGGGTCAGATGGAAGCTGAGGACTTGGGGATAGAAAGGAGGACATGTGGCTAGGGCAGGCAGTGGGACCAGGGCAGCAGAAGCAGAAGCTCGGGTTGTTCATTCACTGTGGGTGTTCCAGAGCCCTTCACGCTCTGCATGATCTTGCACCCAAAATCTGAACGACAGGAGACAGCTGCCTGAACACAGGAGAAGCTAAAGATGCTGTTGTCTTTGGTCACTCAGCTGGAGAGTGGGACCTCTAGTGACAGGAAGTGGGCTTTTTCTGCATGCTTCCTGGCCAGGAGAGAAGCAAGGCAGGAATAATAACAGTAAAAACATCTTCTCTTACTGAAATCTTGCAAGGCTCGGTTTCTGTGCAGTATCTCAAAGCCTCACACCTCCCTATAGGGTAGACCTTTACCATCTTCATTTTCTTGGTAAGGGTGCAAGTGTGAAGGGGGAGAGTAGTTTTACCTTCCTAAGGCCACATCATGAGGGGAGCGCAAGAGCCCGCAGTTGAATTTGGTTCTGTGAGGATCCCAAATTCAGTGTTCATCTGCTCTGCCCCTTGGCCTTGAGACTCTGTGCCAAGGCTCCTTGCTTGGTATGGCGTCTTTGTGGAAGTGCTGGAGGCTGCATAGATGGACAAATGGGTGCATAAGTGTGAGTGCGTGGCAAAGCTGTGCATCAGTGGACCAGTACGGTGCTCTCTTTCCTAGATCCCAGAAGTTTCTGTCAGCCAACTCAACAGCAAGGCCAGCAACGGCACTAAGTCTGGAAGCCAACAGACTTCTGGGGAGAGCCAATCTACCTCTCCCCAGGGCACAAGCATTCCGGGTAAGGACAGCCAGCGGTCCGGCAGTGCCGACCCTGTGCTGATGACCAGCGTCAATGGGGACAGGCCCCAGGAGCCAGCTCCCAGTGGGACACCGGCCAGAAAAGCCCTGCCCTTCAGGAGGGGAGTGAGAAGGGGTGATGTTCTGCTAATGGTGGCCAAGCTGGACCCAGAAGCTGCCAAGCCGGAGCAGAGAAATCAAGCCCGTGATATCCCTACTTGCAAGATCCCGCCTGCAGTCACAGACCCTGGAGGGGCAGAGAAAGGAGAGACCTCAGGAGCTCCCTCTGGTCCTCAGACCAGCACTGAAGATCTGGTCTTCAAGCCCGAGAGGACTCCGACTGGGGGCCATGGGGACCCAGGCCAAGTGACAAAAGGCGAGAAAGGTCAAGGCCCAGTGGGGAAAGGGAGTGGGGGCCCCCAGACCAAGGGGCTAAAAGGAGGTGAGCCCCAGGGGAAAGCGGAACAGAGGACCAGGCCTCAAAGCCAAGAGGCAGGTGATGGGCAACTGCGGACAGAGAAGGAGGGAGGGAATCCCCCAAGCAGGATGGAAAAGAGAAATGAGTCCAAGGATGCGGGAGCTGAAGGGAAGCATTCTGGGCCCCAAGTACAGGGGAGGAGGTGGGGAGGGTCCCTGAACAGAAGGAGCAAATGGGATGGTTCTCAGAGCAAGAAGGAGCGAGGAAGCGAGCCCCAGAGTAGAGCAGAAAAGACAGCCAAGCCTCAGGCCAAGGGGGAGGAGAGGGGCAAGGAGCAGGGGAAGGCAGGGCAGGCGGGGGAGGCCCCCCAGATGCTGGAGAAGGGAGCTGAGCCTGAGGAGGCAAGCAAGGCCCAGAAGTCAGAAGAGGGGGGGCAGCCTGGGAAAAAGGCCTCAGGGACAGGTGGTTTGGCCGAGAAGGGGCCCGAAGGCCCAAAGGAAGTAGCTGCGGAGAGGGTGTCGCCTGAGGCCTCTGAGCCGGAGGGCCAGCCCGGGAGCAGAGCACAGAGAGCTGAGGAGCCCTGCACTAAATCGGAGGAGGCAGCCAGGGCCCTGGAGCCACGGCAGGCGGGTGGAGCAGAGCCTGCTCGGGAGCCTCAGGTGGAAAAGCCTCCGGGACAGACGCAGACCCAGGAGGGGCCCGCCCTGCAGGACGGGGGCAGAGGCGGCCGCAGTGGAGACTTGGACCAGGTGACGGGTGCAGCCCTGGAGTCGGGACGGGTGGACAGCATCCTAGAGAGACGGAGGGGTGGGAGACACCTGCCCTGGGGAGGAGAGGGAGAGCCAAGGAATTGGAGAAGGGTGCCGGGCGGGCAGTTCTTTGACCGGTGAGGCCCCTGAGGCACCCATCCTCCTACCCTGAGGTGGAATCACCTACGAGCGGGAGCAGGTTCCCGAAGGGCAGTTTCGCTCCCCTCTGAGCTGATAGGGATTAGCTCCTTTACCATGGCACCCAACAATTCTCAAAGCTGAGGGGGCAAAAAGCGCAGATGGGCTAAAATGCATGTTCTCAGGTCCATTTTGGGAGATCCCTTTCCAAAGGCAAGGAGCAGGGCCCCAGAACCTGCATTTCAATAAGCACACATCCTCCAGCCCTGTCTCCTTGGTGGATTCTGATTTCAGTGTTCCCGGGACACAATGTGACAAAATCCCACGCGCCAGGTTCCCCATGCACTAGGGTAGGGCTGGTGTCATTTTGCTGGTTTAATCTGTGTGGTCTCCGTTCCTAGGCTCTGGAGGACAGATGGTATGAGGCAGAGAAGGTCTGGCTGGTTCAGAAGGACGGATTTACTCTTGGTAATCGGGGTGTTCGCTCCCGCTGCGGTCTAAGGATGCTTCTCTTGTGCCCTCTCTAGTTGTTAGTCCTCTTTGCTGTGTCCTGGCCACACTTTGGGGTGGGAAGTGGTCTTAGCAGAGACTAGGATGGGAACGTGTGAACTTTTTGGGGTTGGGAATAGCTCAGCCTTCGTAGCCGGCCTACAGACAACTGATTGAATGACACGGGAGCCTCGATAACTAATTATTTAATTCTTTCCTGCCATAAGGAGTTTGGTTCCTATAGTTCTCCAAAATCCAGAACAGGTGGGCAAAGAGAATCCATCAACTGGTTATGGCCAATGATTGTGCTCTGCTAAATGATGCTGATTTCTAGTTGCAATATGGGGGGAAGAGGGATTGATTAATGATGTCTGCCACAGGCACTTTTGGGAAAGACAGTCTGTATGCCATTATAGGTATGAGGTGGGTCCGGTGGTCCCCAACCAACTCTGTACATTAGACTTAACCTGGTCTTTAAAGAATTTGAGGGGGTCTCAAACTTGAGAACCTTCTATGTAAACGGACCCCAATGGGAGAAAGTGTAGCCCTTTCTGACCTATCCCTGTCCTTCTCCAGCTCCCTGGCCTGGCTCCAAGATTCTCTTCTCTATCCTTTCACTCCCCCCAACCCGTACTTTTTTCTTTACAACCAGCAACGGTGCTAAAGCCAGATGAGGGAACAGCTGACCTGCCGGCAGGACGGGTGCGACTCTGCATCTGTGCTGACAAAACCATTACTGAGGCTGACGAGGAGCATGTTCACAGGGTGAGTTCCCTGCCCTATCCTGGTCTCGCTGCACCCTCCTTCCCCACCCCTGAAAGAGATTTCCTTGTTGATGGCTGCTCATACCACTTCGGGTTGATGCCCTTTAGAGAATTATAGGGATACTCGACCCAACTCTTTGCTCTGCTGGTGGGTCACACGATGGGGTCATTTACTCTGTCTGTACCATCCCCTTCATGAAAACACACCAAGAGACACGCGTGTTGGGTTCTGACTGTGGAGTTCTGATCCGTCCAAGAAAGCGACTTCTTTTCATATATAGACATTGAAAATCATGCTACAAATTTCCTTTTTTTTTTGTTCTGGCTGCCACAATGCTCACAGATAAACTTTTAACTGTAGCATATGTTACAACAACCTATTTGGGGGCATGTCAACCTTTCTCTTAGGAGTTGGAGAGTATCTCTAAGGGATCACCTTTCAGTGGGCTTTCAGGCACAAGAGGCAGTTTAGATTTGACTTCCGTCCCTGGGTACCAGAGAGCATATCTCCTTTAAGACCTAGAAAGGGGATAATGGCGGTGCACTGTGAATCAATGACTGTCTTTTGGTGGGATCTGAGACCAGCTCTTGTTCTGAACTTCACTGCATATGTCTTAGGAGCATCTGTCCTTACTGAGCAGTGAACAGAGGAGAGCAACTAGAGTGAAGAGGGACTCTCGGGGTGCACAGGGCAAGGAGAAGGGCTCCACTAATTTGTGGTATGCTTTGGTCACCATCTAGCAATCTTGTTTCTTTGGCACGTGGGTCCCAAGGGTAGAGTACATGTGTTTGCATACATCTGTTCATGCATGTGTGCAGGTGTGTACACATGTGCGTGTGTACATGCAGGCGTTCATTTGGGGGCAAAGGAGGCACGTGGATTCCTGTGTGTGCTTCGCAGGCCAACCCCCTGGAGCTGGACCAGGCTGAAGACCTGGCCTCTCTCATCAGCGTCAATGAATCCAGCGTCCTGAACACGCTCTTGCAGCGTGCCAGGGCTCGGCTGCTACACACCTACGCGGGTCCAGACCTCATCGTCCTCCAGCCTCAGGGACCTGCTGCGCCCCCTGCGGGGAAGGTGAGGTGGTGCTGAGAGCGAGGACAGGAGAGCCCGGGCATTGTGGGCATAGAAAGTCTGTGAGCCTGGGCCGGAGCGGACCAGTCAGAGCTGCGAGTGTCACAGGTGACACAGGATGGAGAACCTACAGGTGTCACCTGTGCGCTGAATACGGCCAGTACCTGCATGTGTTGACTCGATTCTCATCTGTCTGAGGCAGGGGTGTCTATGGGTCTGTTAGGTAGGTAAGCAGCGCTGACTGGGCCAGGGAAGCCACTGTCAGGCTTAACAGATGGAGGCGACAGGGAAGACTCAGGCCCCGGGCTCCTCCATGTATCCAGCCTGGTACCAGACTCTTGATCCTGAACCCTTGTGTGAGTGTGGAAATGGAAGCCTCACTTGTGGAACACTTGTGTTCCATTTATTTCCTCGTGGGGCTAGGGATGGAACCCAGAGCCTCATACTTGCTAGGCACGCTCTCTGAGACTGACTTTCAGGCCAGTCCTTCGGTTCTGCTTTTCTTCCTCCTTCCCTTCCTGGGGTTGAAACGACCAGTTTTTGCCAAGGTGTGCTGTGAAAGCAAAGGAAATACCTCAGCTTCGCCAGGTGATGAGACTTGGAACCACAGTTGGTGTCCTTTGCTGGTCTCCTTCTTTCACCGGGTGGACTGAGCTACTGGTACCTCCATGCCAGGCAGAGAGGTAGCAGTGGGGCAGAGGACAGGCTTCTGGAGAGGGCAGCAGGCTGTGGGTAGCAGCATCACAGTGGCCACGTGGAGGAACGTGTGTGGTGGGAGGTGGGTAAGGTCTGAGATCTGGAAGGGGTTCCGGCACAGGTTCCTGTGTGCTGATCACAATTCTGGCTTTTACCCTGGGAACAATGGTGGCTACCCATGGTTCTTAGCAGTGCTGGGGGGTGGGCAGGTGTGTGGGAGCAGCTGACTGATGTCCTAACAGGATCCTTTTGGCACTTGTTGGAGACAAATAAGAAGGGGCAAAAGGGTGACAAGAGGATGAGGGAGGGGAAGTACCTCACTTGTGCCTGTTCTGAGCATGGGCCCCGGAACATGAGGCCTTGGAAAGACTGAGGCTTCTCTGGCCTCAGTTTTCTCATCTGTTAAGGATGAAAAGCCACATTTAACCCAGATTTCCCTCCACCCAAGACACATTCATTCTGGTTCTTGAAGATGCTAAAGTTGATAGAGAGGAGGCTGTGGCTCTGAACCCCTCTTTCTAAGATTTTTTTCTTTGAAGGGACCTGCTCACGCCTTCCATGCCTCCTACGGCCCTCGGGGCACACTGTCCTTGGGCAGGGGGGTGAGGACCTTGGAAGCTGGGGTGGGTGTGAGCCTGGTCCTGCCCTCTCCCTACCCCGCTGTGATGCTTATGCTTCTGTGACTGCAGCCTGGGGCCTCTGAGCTGTTTGGATGCCTGAGTGACACATATTGCTCCTTGGAAGCCCCTGGTAGTGACATCTTTATGAGCCTGGACATCTTTATTGGCTGTGCAGACCTAGCCAGCCTGGAGTGGGACATCAAGTTCCGGCAAAAGTGCCTCCTAGGGCAGGCAGTGGGACCCACCTGCAGGGGATGCTGATCAGTGTGACCTCCTTGCGCCTTCCCTTAAGTCACCCAATGCACAACCATCTCTTGGCCTCTGGCTAAGTTAGCTCTGATTCCTCTAGTGGCCGCCAGGTGGAAGCATAGACCTGCAGCAAAAACTAGGGATGGGCCACCTCGCAGATGGCTCTGGAGCACAGCTGGGTCCACCAGGCGACTGGGATCTGAGGGTATGCGGATCTTCATGGGTATGAACAGGTGTGTGGCCAGAAGGTGCAGGTGGGCATCCCTGTGTGCAGCCACTGGTCTTGAGCCTACAAGCAACCTATGTGTACACCTGTGCACACATGTACCTATGTGGAGATGCAAAATCCCTTCTCTTCTCCAGACAGTAGGCCTGAAGGACCAGTGAATGAGATAGTTTGCTCCTGGGACTTGAGGTTTTCTGCAGTAGAAGTGGCCCCAGGGGTTCGGATCCCAGGACCTGTGCCTGCCCTGTACTGGGAGGCTGTGTTTAGGTGATATAGGGCTCGTCCCACCTTTGCCTGCTGCAGGATCCTGCTGAGCTGTGTGCTTTGCAGTAGGACCGGGACTTGGTGCTCTTTGTGGGGTCTTAGAGCAGGAAAGGGCAGCCGTGGATTGAGGGTTCCAGCTGGAAGTACTAGCTAGGGGAGCACCACCATCCTGGGCCTGTGTCTGGCCCAAGGCTCTAGGGAGGGCAGACGGGACACACTTCTGGGCTCTGGGGTTACTTCATGGCCCTTGGGCTCGCACCTCCTCTTCTCCTCCCTCCTGTGCCCTTCCGCTCACTCACGCACGGCCTCCTCTTTGCTGCTCCCCGAGGGCCTGCCGCACAGATGTCTGTCAGGGCCGCTGCTGAGCTCTGCTGTCAAGGTCAGGGTCAGTTCCTGGTCTCCTCTTGCTTCAGCCTCCCTGCCCTGAACGTGCTCCTTCCCTTCCCTGGCTCCAGGTCTCTGCTCTCCTGATTTCTTCCTGACCCTCCTCTCTGCCTTTCTACGGGTCTCGCTGACTTCTCAGTGTCAGGATATCCCAGGCCCCATGTCCTCTGTTCCACTTTGAACACCCACTGCCTGGGTATCTCACCCAGACTTTTCATTTTCAAATGACTACCCTTAAACAGAAATGAGTCATTTGTTTATCATCTCACTCTTCCCACCAGAAAACGAGCTACTCAGAGACCAGGACTTCTTACAGTCAGGTTAATTGAAGTATAACTTACACATGGTTTAATTCACCTTTTTAATGTTCCGTTGTGTGAGTTTTTGATGAAAGTGACCAGTTGTGTCACCACTTCTGTAGTCAAGGACAGGACAGTTGCTACCAGCTCTAAGAGGTCCCTGGCTCCTCTGTGATCAGCCCCAGCTCCAATCCCACACGGGGAATCCATGGATGTGTTTGGTACCTTGACAGTTTTGTCTTTTCCAAAAAGTCATGTAAAAGGAATTGTGCTGGATGTGTCTTTTGGATCAGCTTGTTCTGTCCACTACCATGGATTTGAAGATTTGCACATCTCATTGTGTTTATCTGCAGTGCCTTCCTTTATTTCACTGCAGGAGGTACTGGTTTGTGTATTTGTTTCTAGGGTAACAATTGGCCTAGTTTGCCCAGGACTGGAATGTTCTCTGAGGCCTGACACTTGCAGTGTAGGACTCAGGATGGTCGGTTACCTTGGTTCACCAGTTGAAGGACACGCAGGTTGTTTTTAGCTTTTGAGGTTTTATAATATTTTCTGAATACAACCAGTGACACAGAGGTTTAGTGAGAGCGCAGATTTCCATTTCTCTTGGTTAAGTCCTTGGAGCAGCGTTGGGGGTTGAGTAAGAAATTGCCAGGCAGTGTGAAGATTCACAGAACCATCTTCCACCCTGGCCAGTGTAGTCTGAGAATTTCTGTTACTCCACATCTTCTCCGGGACCTGAGAGCAACTGACAGTTTTTGGAGCCGTTCTGAGAGATGTTCGTGGGTATCTCCTTGTGATGTCCTTCATCCATTTTCTGTGGTTTTGGACCGGCTTCATTGCAGACCCTCCGTGGGCTCTCACTGAAGGAACGATGAATGAATGGTGGAAGTGGGTATGGTTTCAGGTAGTCTGTCCCTGCCAATCTGTTCTGTAGGGCATACACCACCTCCCCCATGGCCACGCCTTGTTTGGTGCAGACATCACTAGTCAATTGCTGCATTTTATCCAGCTGTCTCATTTTAAACAAGTGCTAGTCTGTAGTTTGAGTACCAAGATGAATTCCAGGGGCCAGTGTGACTCTGGGTTAGTTAGCTAACTGGTCTAATTGTCTAACTCATCCAGGCTCAGGCCGAGTATTGGGACTAGACCTGCTTGGTGAAGCTCTGAGACTTCTCTAGCAAGTCAGAGCAGAGTGGGGCAGGACACGGGGACTGTGTCTGGGGTGGGCGTTGTTTTGGGGTGCTCCTGGCAGTGGCTGGGTGGGAAGGCTGATGCCTGCTGTCTTCCTGCCAGGTGCCCAGGGGCCACCGGGATGGCCTGCCTGCCCACGTCAGCTCCTTTGCCCAGCGTGCCTACTGGGCAATGCTGAGCCAGCGCAGAGACCAGAGCATCATAGCCTTGGGTCGGAGCGGCGCTGGGAAGACCACCAGCTGCGAGCAGGTCCTGGAGCACCTGGTGGGAATGGCAGGCAGTGTGGATGGCAGGGTGACAGGTACGGTGGTTTCCAGGTGAGGCACAGGGAGGGGAGAGTTGTATTGTCTTCACCCATCATTGAGGGGGCCCTGACGTGTGCACACATCATGCGGTCTGGCTCCTGATGCCTGACACTGGGCAGGGCTGCCCTCTATTCCATGGGGCACCTTTGTTGGCATTAGGTAAAAGTATTCCTTCCTCAGGATGTTGACAGCTTTCTGCAGAACAGTCAGCATACACTGGCATTTTCAGGACCAGATGCTTGACTGTCATCTGCTGGGAAACCACACTCAGAAGTGGACAGTAGGATGTGACCAGGTTACCCGCTGGGTGTGATGTGTGCACACACTGCACAACCTGCTGAACTGTACAGGGGACCCACCACAGAAAGACAGACAGACAGACTGTATGCCCAGCATAGAGAAGAGGAAGTGCTGGTACCTCTTGTTACACAGTAGGCGTGCTGGAGGGTGCAGGGCTTTCATGAGGAAATGCAGTTTGAGCTGGCCGTGGAAAGAGCCCCAATTAATAATAATAATAAAAGTTACAATATTACTAGTAATCAGAGTAAATACTGTGGAAGACTCATATGCCAGGCCCTGTTCCAAGTGTGTGGACTTCTTTATTTTTTTCAGGCCTATAAGGTCAATATTATTACATGAGTTGTATAGATGAGAAAATTGAGATCAGAGAGGTTAATTAGCCTGCTCAAGGTCACACAGCAAATCCACTCTAGAGCGGAGACTTCACATCCAGACACTCTGGCTCCCCAGTATAACTGCTGGGCCACTGTTATAATTTTTTAAAATTATTATTGTTTCCTAAGAACGCTTTGTTGACATTTTCTCCCAACCACGCTCCCCTACCATGCGCTGTTAATACCACAGATCCATGTGTATAGTGCATTAAAACTATTTATTAACCACATCTAGAACTAGTGTTGCCCACCATGGAGACCCCCAAAAGGATTGCATTTCCAATCATAATGAACTCACTGTCACTGCCACTGCCTTCTGAGCACTCTCTAAGCGGCTTACATTATTGAATGATTTAGTGCTCATGACAGTCAGGCCGGGGGGATCCTTTTGTTGTCTCCATGTTACCACTGGGCCACCCCAGGCATGAGAGCCTTAACTACTTGCCCCCAAATGAGATAACTAGTGAAGTGCTGACCCACACTGAATCTTTCCAAGCCAGTGCGCATCCTGCCTGCATGCTGGGTTCTTCCAGTGCTTTCCCGAGCCCCTACTCTGCGCCTGGCTGAGTGAGGAACTTGGATACCGGGGGACCGGCCCTGGTCACTGCCCTCCCAGTGTGTAGTTCTGCTGTGTGTTTGAAGGTGCAAGTCAGGATGGGCTGTATCTAGACACCCAGTACAGTGTGTGGTGTGCAGTGAATCCTGGTAGGCAGGGTCTGTGGGGCTTTTCTGGCCTGCTGCTAGGCCTCGGGTCCTGAAGATAGGTCTGGAATGCAGGCTCTTTGCTTTTCCAGGCTCCTAGAGCAACTCTGTTCATTGGGGTGATGACTCCTCTTCTAGACCCAGCCTTGCTACCCCTGAACCTAGCTTATAGCACAGAGTGACACCAGCAACTGGTGCTCAACAGAGTGGGTGTGGTTTAGAGCAAAGCTAGGGGGCAGTGGGAAACCTGAGTGGGTTGGAGGACACACTGGGCCAGGCCAGAGCCAGGGCCAGTGGGAAAGATGCTTCTGTGCCAACCATGAGTGATACTCACTCTGCCCTACTCAGTGGAGAAGATCCGGGCCACCTTCACCCTCCTCCGAGCCTTTGGCTCTGTGCGCACAGGCCACAGCTGCAGTGCCACCCGGCTGGCCACGGTGATGTCGCTGGATTTCAATGCCACTGGCCGAGTGACAGCTGCGCAGCTCCAGGTGAGAGTTCTGGGGACCTTGGGGCTGTTTGGCCTTGTGCTCCAGCTGGAACCTGGGGTGTGTCTGGAACGGACATTGTGGGATCCAGGGGAAGGGGCACAACTAGGACCTTTGGATTTAGGTTCTAGTCTCCTGTGAGTCCACAGCACACAGCAAAATAATATGAGGCTTAGAGAAACTGAGCTTGGGCCTGATCCATGCTACTCTGGGTAGCAAAAGACCCCAGCCCCCAGCCTGCCACAACTTTTATTCAGCACCTCTCCAGTAACCAAAATGTAACAAAGACTCAGAAGGCAGGGTAAACAGGTAATGGAGCAGTTCCACCTTGAAGCATCACAGTATGTGGGATGACCAGAGACCTTGTTGTTCTCCAAGGTGAAGGTGAGCTGAGTGCAAAGTCGCAGGCAGACAGGAAGGGCGCTCCAATTATTCCTCCCAACAGGATTCTTTTGCAACATAGTTAAGTCCAAAGTCTGTCTGCAGGAAGGCCTGGTTAGTTTTGACCTTCTAATTACTTCCCTCAAACAGGATTGATCCCAACAGGACATCACTCCCCTCGGCCTGAACACCTGGTCACACCACTCACTTGGTCCCTGCAGTGTCCTGTCCCCACACCTTCAGCCCCATGGCCTGTGGCAGGGCCTATTGTGGAGATGAAATATTCACCAGTAAACAACTATTCATTAACAGGGTCTTCATAGCATGAGCTAAAATTAAATAGACACTGGCCAGCCCCCCCTTAGCATGCTCATGCAGTGGCTATGTGGCTTCTTTGTCCCCATCTCCAAACTCCCTGCAGCCCTCCTCTCCTCACATACATTCTGTTAGGATGGAGGTAATGGACAGATGCTTGTGCGTGGAGCCTGGCTCTGGGAAAACTTGCTGGGGGCTGGGTGTCCCTTTGCTTTCCTGGCCACATGTTCTGCTGGCAAGTGCTACACGGGTGGAGGTTCTAGGGGCTTCTGTTGCAGGACGTGTGAAAGGGCGGCCCTCTCGGATGGCAGGTGTCCTGGGGTTCTTAAGTTGGGGCAGGTCTGTGGCATTAGCAAACTTTCTGGGTGAATTTAGTGACATGGAGGGAAGACAGGTTGGGACAGAGAGGCTGCGGCTGAAGCCGGGCCTGACGTGAAACTTCAGGGCTTGGGCTGGGCCGAGGCTCAGAGCGGCTTCCCGGAGCTGACGGTGTTGTGCCCTCTGCAGACTATGCTCCTGGAGAAGAGCAGAGTGGTGCGGCCGCTCGAAGGGGAAGGCACCTTCCCCGTCTTTTCCCAGATGCTGGCCGGTTTAGACCCGGATCTCAGGTGAGTTGAACAGCACAAAATGGGGCTGATGGCACCTGCTTGTTTCCACCCAGAGCCAAGAGGTTGGAGACCCAGAGGGAGGCAGATGGCCTTCCATCCTAGCTGGCCGGGGTACACACTGCTCCCATATGGGGACCGTGGCCTTCCTCAGTACAGGGGAGATGACCTTGGATAGACCTTAGGGGACTGAGTGGTATAATCTGCATCCAAGTCCACAGAAGTTGAGGCATGGGCATATTGGTACAGAGCCTGATATGGGAAGAGACTACATCTTCCAGAACTTTCTAAACTTTGGGAGCCTGGGGTGCACATGAAGTCACCTCAAGACTAGGGGAAAGAGGAGGAGCAGTGAGTAGGGTGCTCGGGCAGCCTTGTCCTGGAGGGCTTCCTGGAAGAAGCGGCCTGGAAAGTTTTCTCTGCTTCTCTGCACTCTTCCGGAATCCTTGGACATGTAGCTTTCTCTGGCTGAGCCTGTTTCCTCTTCTGTCATCCACATCAGCCAGGATCTAGTAAGGTCTGGGGGAGGAGAGAGCGGCCCTTCCTCAGTTACAGGGTGATGATTTGCAGTGTGCCTTTCCATCACCTTGAGACTCCCCGCCTTCCCCCGCAGTTAGAGAGTGGGCTCCACCTGTCCTGACCCAGGCTTAGGCTGAAGGGACCATTGTACCTTGCAGAGCGGGCAGGTCAGAGAGGCAGCTCCCAGATTTCAGAACAATGTGATGAGGTGGTGAGAACTCTTTTGCAACACCTGTGGAATCCACAGCAGGAAGCACTCGGCTGGGGTGGTCAGGCACAGCAACAGGGCCCAGGCTGTGGGCCCAGGCTTTGCGCATCTGTATCCTGGCTCCTTCTCTTGCTGCCTGTGTGTCCTTGGACTAGTGATCTCGCCTTTCTGAGCCTCCCTCTGCTCATCTGTAAACCTGGCATGTTTCTGTCTACCTCCAAAGTGCTTGTGGGGTCAAAGTGACTAGGCAGCATTTCCTAGCCAGTGCTTCCACGCTGCGTGCTCTGTGTGCACTTGTGGTTATTTTGGGAGGATTTTTATGCCTTGACCAGGGGCATCTTGGGAAGCACTGGCTTCAGAGACAAAAGAGATGTGGGGTTGGCCCTGGCTTGGCCACAGCTGGGCCTCTCTGAGACTCAGTCTCTTTGCTTTGAGAGCTGAAACACTCTCCCGAGTCAGGACACGGGGCACCATGTATGGGGCACACTGGGAATGTGGCACTGGACAGCACAGCATGTGCCTCTGAGCAGCAGAGCTTGGAACCCACTTCCAGCCCTGTGGCTCCGGGGAGAGGTTGCACCTCCTGGGTCCCCTATTTTCTCCACTGTCACAGCACTGAGGGGTAATGTGCAGCT
Source organism: Thryonomys swinderianus (assembly GCA_004025085.1). NCBI lineage: Eukaryota > Metazoa > Chordata > Mammalia > Rodentia > Thryonomyidae > Thryonomys > Thryonomys swinderianus. The sequence continues at coordinate 40,554 of PVIC010002045.1, read as the reverse complement.
CCCCTACTCCAGCCTAGGTTCCAGGAGAGTGTGAGAAGGGTGGGAAGCTGCTCAGACCCTCAGGGGGTCCCAGGCCTCCTGCAGGCTCAGTAGTGGCCCCAGGCTATTTCCCCATCTCCAACTCCAGCATGGGAAAGCTGCCGAAGGACAAAAACTCATTTCTACTCTCATGTGTCTTTACTTTGTCCCAGACATGCATGGAGTAAGCTCCTATTCATCCTTAACAGCCCTACCCCAAATCCTTTTTTTAAAAAAATTCTTTATTGGTACAATTTATATACATCTCACAATCACACATAACATCGGGGAATTTGTATCAATATACGACACAAGTTAATTCTCATTTTTACCCATATCCCTACCCACCCACACCTCCCCACCCCCTATATACATGCTTTTTTATTTTCTTTCAGAATCATGTTTATTCCTTCTCCTCATTACATTCCCACACATCCAAATCCTTTTTTTTTGTTTTGTTTTTGCTTTTTGGAGACAGGGTCTTGCTTTGTAGTTCAGGCTGGCCCTGAGCTCACTATGTAGCCCAGGCAAGCCTCGAACTCAGCAATCCTCCTGTCTCTACCTCCCGAGTGCTGGGATTACAGGCGTGATCCACCACATCCGGCACTGTGGTGTTCGGTATTGATTGCTTGTGGGCATGAGTCTCCACGCCCAGCATTATATGTGGTTACCAGGGATCGAACTCAGGACCTTGCACTTGCGAGGCAGGCGCCGGAACCACTGAGCTAACCCTCTGGCCCCCAAATCCTTTTTTTTTAAAGGAGTACTGCTTGCTTTTTGCTCCCTGGTTTCTGCTTTATTCCGTTTTGGTACCTGGAGTGTGCTTCTGTTCAGCATCTGCCATGTTCTGCCTTCACTGAACTATGAGATCTCTGAATCAGGGATTTTTTTTTACCCTTTCTGCCTCCCAGTCGCTCATCAGCCTGGGCCTTAGCACTGGTAGACATTTCTCAGTTGTTCATCAAGTTGACTTTGCAATGAATGGCGTGAGGGTGAGGAAGAGAGAGCACACACTCTGCAGGTAGCTCACGAGTAGCGTTAGTAGTAGTTAGTAGTAGTAGCGTTAGTAGTGCAGTGAGATGTGCGTATCACAGGCGAGGCTCAGAGGGGAGATGCGCGCTTCTCTGCTCCAGCTCGGTTCACAGCCTTTGGACCTGGGGAGGGGCCCGCCCTGCTGCAAGTTCGGGGCCTGAGGGCTCATGACACTTTGCCCATGCAGCCTGAGGCCTGAGACAGGACCACGTGGCTGGGGTCTTGGAGGCAAATTCTTGGCATAGTCTGGAGTTGATCCCCAGTAACTGCATACCACAGTGTTGGGTGTGGTGGCTCATATCTGGAATCCCAGCCCTCAGGAAGCAGAGGCAGGAGGATTGCTGTGAATTCGAGGCTTGCCTGGACTACACAGTGAGCTCAGGGCCAGCAAGAAGTTCCTGTCTCAAAAGAAAAGAAAAAAAATGATTGGACCATTGAGCTAGGCATGGTGGTACATGTCTATAATCCCAGCTCTCTGGAAGCTGAGGCAGAAGGATCACAAAGTCAAGTCCGGGTTGGAGAAATTTAGTAGTTTAGGAGACCCTATTTCAAAATAAAATATAAAAAAAACCCAAACTTTTTAAAAAAGGCTGAGATAGCTGGGTTTGGTGGCTCAAGCCTGTAATCCCAGCACTCGGGAAGCAGAGGCAGGAGGATTTCTTGAGTCACGAGGCTTGCCTGGGCTCCATAGTGAGCTCAGGGCCAGCCTGAGCTACAAAGAGAGACCCTGTCTCCAAAAAAAAAAAAAAAAAAAACCCAGTTCATAAAAAGGCTGAGATGTAACTTAGCCATACAGCACCCAAGTTCATCCCCTGCAGGGGATGAGTGGGGTCAGAGTGGGGTCAGAGCAGTGGTATAATGCAGCACACAGCAAGGACTCCTGTAAGGCGGTGAGGGCCCTGCGTGATCCTGGGTGTCCTGTGTGAGCCGACAGCCTGGAGTTGGCCTGCAGCTCTGATCTGACTCGACACCATCTCCTCTGGGGTGTCCTGGGACAGACACGGTGGGCCATGGCTCTGTGGAGCCAGTGGGGTTGCCTGGCGTTCTGTGCCAAATCCTGCACTGTGGGCAGCCCCCTCTGACTGCTGGCCCCCTCTCTGCCTGCAGGACAGAACTGTACCTATATCAGATGGCAGACAGCAGCTCCTTCGGCATGGGTGTGTGGTCCAAGGTAAGAGGGCCCCCTGCAGGATGGGGTGTGCATCTGAGTCCCTGGACCAGGCATAGGTGGCTGGAGGGTCCTCTGTGGCACTTGTCGGCTTTGTCACTGGCAAGGGCTGGTCACGTGGAGAGGCTGAGGCTGCTTTGGCGGGGGCTGCCTGGCGAGGGGAAGAGAAGGGGCCTGAGAGGTGGTATTCGAGCTAAGAGCTTGAGCTAAGAGCTAAGAGCTTGTTTGCATCAGATTATCTGTGCTTAGGCCCTGGCCCTGCTACTTACGAGGCACAGAGCCTGAGGCAGGGAGCTTAACCTCTTTGAACTGCTGGATGTTCTTTGATTAAATGGGCTGGTACAGTGGTCCACCTGTGGGATGATGTGAGGGCGAAGCGAGAGGGCGCACGGAGAGCGCTGAGTGCAGAGCTCGGCTGAACCAGCAGAGAGCGGACTCTTGGTAAATCCCAACGGTGCCAAGACGGGGGCAGCGGCCAGAGAGATTTCCTGATGCACTTGGTCCCTGAGTGGGACCTGAACAGATGGGTAGTAGTCAATTGCTTATAAAAGCTGAATGATTCCCTTCTTGATATTTTGTTGGTTTATATTTTAAACTAAATGTTCCAAGGCTCCTCTTCCTGGTTTTGCTATGGATTTGCATCGTGGCAGGAACAGTGGACATGGAAGTAAAAGCAGTCATGGGTGACACGATGTTAGAGGTCGCATGAGATGTTGAGGGCATTAGAAGGTGGTTGAAAGCTAATAGTCTTCAACCAGGGAAGGCATCTTTCTCAAGAGGACTTCTAAGCTGGGTTTTGAAGAATGAGTATGAGTTTACCAGGTGGAAGAGAGTCAATAACTTCTTTTCCAGAATCTCTTTCCACACATACTTATCTGGGAAGTAAGTGGGGCTGGAACAAGTACATAATCTCATCCAAAAGAAAAAGATTCATTTCAAGCTACAGCTCATGCTATCTATAAAAACTGCCCTGAGGGCCAGAGAGTTAGCTCAGAGGTTCCGGCGCCTGCCTTGAGAGCACAAGGTCCTGAGTTCGATCCCCGGAAACCACATACAATGCTGGGCGTGGAGACTCATGCCCACCAGCCATCAATACCACATACTACAGTGCCGGGCGTGGTGGCTCACGCCTGTAATCCCAGGCAGAGGCAGGAGGATTGCTGAGTTCGAGGCTTGCCTGGGCTCCGTAGTGAGCTCAGGGCCAGCCTGAACTACAAAGCGAGACCCTGTCTCAAACAAACAAACAAACAAACAAACAAACAAACAAACAAAAAACTGCCCTGAAATGGCTCAGAGATAGACCAAGATATAAAACTAAAACCCACAAACTTCCTAGGAGAAAAATCTCTACAACTGTGGGTTTGACAAAGATTTCCTAGATGGAATGCCAAATCATAGCCCCTAAGAGAACAAATTAACAGCATGAAAATGAAGAACTTCTGTTCAGTAAAAGACAGTAGATGAGCCACACACCAATTGCTGGGAGAAAATACTGGTAAGTCACATGTCTGATGAGAGACTTGTGTATGGAATATGAAAATAATTTTCAAGACTCATAAATAAAATGTCTTAAAAGATGGGCAAAACCTTGACCATATACTCTTATCAAAGATAAGTGAATGTGGGCTGGAGATTTTAGCTCAGTGCTTCCAGAGCCTGCCTAGCAAGCTCAAGGTCCCTGGTTGGATCCCTGGTAACCACATACAATACTGGGTGTGGTGACTCACGCCCACCAGCAACCAGTACCACACACCACAGTGCCGGATGTGGTGGCTCACACCTGTAATCCCAGAACTCGGGGGGCAGAGGCAGGAGGATTGCTGAGGTCGAGACTTGCCTGGTCTACATAGTGAGCTCAGGGCCAGCCTGAACTACAAAGTGAGACCCTGTCTCAAAAAACAAAAACAAAAACAAAAAGATAAGTGGATAGCAGCTTATTCCAGGAGAATATACTTGACTCATTAGTCATTAATTAATGAAGTTAAAGCTAAAGTCAGAATGAGATACTGTTACATAATTATTAAAATGGTCAAATTAAAAAATACGTATTATACCTAGTTCCGATGGTAATTTGGAGGTAACTAGGATGTTCCTACATTGCTGGTGTAAAACTAAAATACTACAACCATTTTGGAAAATAGGTTGGTAGATATCTAAAAAAGTTAAACACACATCTCTCAGTGTGATATTCTGTTCTAGTCTAGGTATTTACATAGGTGAATGGAAATTTATGTCCGTATAAAACTTTGTATCAGGGCCGGAGGGTTAGCTCAATGGTTCAGGTGCCTGCCACGCAAGTGCAAGGTCCTGAGTTCGATCCCCGATAACCACATACAATGCTGGGCGTGGAGACTCACGCCCACCAGCCATCAATGCCACATACCACAGTGCCGGGCGTGGTGGCTCATGCCTGTAATCCCAGCACTCAGGAGGCAGAGACAGGAGGATTGCTGAGTCTGAGGCTTGCCTGGGCTACATAGTGAGCTCAGAGCCAGCCTGAGCTACAAAGCGAGACCCTGTCTCAAAAAAACAAAAAAACAGAAAAACTTTGTATCAGTTTTATTTTTAACAGCTGTAGCCTGAACATTGTCTAAATGTCTGTTAGTGGATAAGCGGGCACGGACATTGGGTGTGATCACACAATGCAATACTAACTGGCCATAAAAATGCATGAACTACTGGCCCAAATGAGAACACGGTTGGCTGGAAAAATAATTCACTGAATGAAAAATCCCAGCTTGATAGGGGAGATGTACACTAATCTATGGTGATGAAAACAGGTCAGTGTTTGCTTGGGGATTGGGCAGGGCAGGAGGTCAGCGGAAAGAACTATAAAGGGAGCTTTATCTCCTTGTCCAGTGTACCTGCTACTGGACATTAGTTTCTTAGCAATGTCTGGTTATTGGATTAGCGGCCAGGTTACAGGGCTTCTGTTCAAGTGATCCCTATGACTGGCCCTGGGGTCACCTCACAGTACCCACACTGTTCTCCCATTTCCACACAGCATGCAGTCACAGTGTCATCTCACATCAGTGCAAGAGGAAGGGTGAAAGCTGTACAGTGAAATCTTTATTTTTATTTTTAATTTTGTTGCATTGCTGAGGATTGACCCTAAAGCCTCCCGCTAAGGTGCCCAGATTGGCCTCAAAATTGAGGTCCTCCAGCCTTAGCCGCCTGAGTATCTGGAATTATATGGGTGTGCCACTATGCCTGGATCAGATCTTAAGAACAAGAGAGATGACAGACACCTCATTCACATAACTTCTGGCTATAGTGTATTGTTAGAATCGTTCTAGTTTTCCATTAGCTGTTGATAAACTCTTCCTGGGCCTAATGTATGAATTCAGCTTTCTCATTGGTTCATATCTGCCGGAATAGATGGAGCCTGTGTGGGATCTGGTACCCTCAGCAGGTGCAGGCATCCAGCAGAGGGCTTACAGTGTGTCTTCCATGGGTGAAGGGGAAACTATATGTCAAAATTTGCTAGGTGGGCGTGGTGGCTCACTCCTGTCATCCCAGCACTCGGGAGGCAGAGGCAGGAGGACTTCTGAGTTCCAGGCTTGCCTGGGGTACACAGTGAGCTCAGGGCCAGCCTGAACTACAAAGTGAGACCCTGTCTCAAAACAAAGCAAAACAAAACAAAACAAAACAAAACACCTTGCTAGACTACATTTTCAGAGGAACAGTCTATCCTTCGTCCATTTAATGTGATCAAGCTGCTCAGCACACAGTCTCCCAAGGCCCCGTGAACCCCTTTGCCCCTGGAGCTTGCATCACCGGAGGTCCTGCACAGCAGCTGTCTGGCAGCTTATAGGGTGGGGCCCGAGGACCTGTCTCCCCGACTCAGAGGTTCCCAGCTGCTGCTGCTGCTGCTGGCCTGGAGACCCAACTTCGAGAGCCCACGGAATGGCGCCTGTTTCTGCAGTGGGTGAGGGGCAGAGCGCCCATCTTTAATTTCACCCTTCCCTTTCCTGACAGCTTCTCACGGCGGCTGCGGGTAGCTGTTCTTTCCTACCTTTTCTTGCACCTTGACCTCGAAGGCAGAAGGAGAAGCCCTTCAGCTTTGTTTTTCTCCTTTATTGTGCAGATGTGGGCGTGCGTATCTGCAGGAGTCAGCAAGGGTTGTTTATTTTCTGGGTGATTTTGAGGAGGGAAGGGTCAGGCGGGCCGCTGAGCTGCCTCAGTCTGCACTGTTAACAGTCTGCACCCAGGGACCAGGCTCAGCATGACTCCACACCAAGGAAGCCTTGGAATTAGTTTTCCTTTTTCTCTTCTGGAATGTTTCTATGTGTTTTTCTTTATTTTTATTTTTAGACCAATTGATTTAAGGGAACTAGGAGGGAGCTTCCTTTGTTCTCTCTCTGATACCCGGCAGGTACCAAGAGAATATTTTCTGTGCTCTAAAAAAACAAAAAGCAAAAAACAAAGTCTCAGGTCTTTAAAATAAGCTCGGGCAACTCCCCAGGGTTGGGGGATCTAGGTGCTGTCTTTTTTTTTTGCTTTTGAGACAGGGTCTCGCTTTGTAGTTCAGGCTGGCCCTGAGCTCACTATGGTGCTCAGGCAAGCCGCCGCAAACTCAGCAATCCTCCTGTCTCTGCCTCCTGAGTGTTGGGATTACAGGCGTGAGCCACCACGTCTGGCATTGTGGTATGCAGTGTTGATTGTTGGTGGGTGTGTCTCCACGCCCAGCGTTATATGTGGTTACTGGGGATCGAACTCAGGACCTTGCGCTTGCGAGACAGGTGCCATAACCACTGAGCTAACCCACCGGCCCTAGGTGCTGTCTTTTTAAGGGGGCCTGTGTCAGCTTATTCCAAGTATGGGGCTTAGTACTAAGTGGGGTTTTCATGGTTATCAGGTTGGGATCTCATCTAGCAGGATGCTCAATTAAGATGGAGTTTTGGACAAATGTGAATAGTTTGTGGCACCCAACTGTTGCTTGTGAAGGCCTGGAGAGCCAGTGTGGACAGGGGAGGCTGCCTGGAGGAGCGGACCATGTGGGGCCCCAGGATGAATGAGGTGAGGATACCTGGGCCCGCATCTTCACCCATCCAGGGCTTCTTTTTTTTTTTTTTAATTGAATTCTTTATTGGTACAATTTATATACATCTCAAAATCACATATAACATTGGGCAGGGCTTCTTATACACTACACAGGTAGCCATTGTTCATCTGAAATTTTAGTGTAACTGGATATCTTGCATTTTATCAGGCGACTGTGTAGCCGAGCTCTCCCTGGCCAAGCCCTCCTCCTAGGCCTAGCTGGTCTCTGGCTGTGATGAATTCTACTTCGATTTCACTTCTTTTTTTTTTTTTTTTTTTTTTTTTTTTTTTTTTTTTTTTTTTTTTTTTTTTTTTTGTGACAGGGTCTCGCCTTGTAGTTCAGGCTGGCCCTGAGCTCACTACAGAGCCCAGGCAAGCCTCAAACTCAGCAATCTTACTGTCTCTGCCTCCCGAGTGCTGGGATTATAGGCGTGAGCCACCTCGTCCGGCACTGTGGTATGTGGTATTGATTGCTGGTGAGTGTGAGTCTCCACGCCCAGCATTCTATGTGGTCACTGGTATGGAACCCAGGACCTTGCGCTTGTGAAGCAGGTGCCGGAACCACTGAGCTAAATCTCCGGCCCTCGATTTCACTTCTTAACAGCTGATAATGGTCTCTGCTGAAAACTCACAGAGAGCAGGAGAATCTGACATAGCCAGGTTCAAATCCCAAGACCTACACTTAAGCTCTGTGGCTTTAAGCACATGATTTAATCTTCCTGGGCCTCAGTTTCCTCATTTATCAAATGAGGCTAGTGACAGCTTTCTGTGAGCCCCTAATTAAATGATCTGAAGTCCTTGAATCCCTTGGACAAAGCCTGGCCCTCAGCCCATGCCAACTCTTACCTTGGTTATGACTCAGTTTCTCTCAAGCTGGCCTGGGCAGGGCCTTGATGACCTAGATGCCCGTTGTGCCTGCTACTGCCCAATCCTTTCTCCCTATTGGAGTGTTTGTGTCCTTTTCTCTTTCTGGCTTGATCTTTTCCTGTCCCCAGTTTAGATTTCTAATGAAAATCTTCTTAGAAATTAATAATACTTCCTGTGGAAAAATCAGAAAAAGAAAAACCCTTTACAACAATAAAACAAAACAAAACTCACATAATTCCTACAACTATAAGGTGAACTCTAGTAAAGTTTATCACCTAGAAAAATCCATTGGTAATATTTCTGTGGATTTTCTTCCACTATTTTTTTCTTATAACTATTTTACATAGTTCGTAACAAAATGTATAGCATTAAAACTCCCCATAAACAGTATTTTTGAATGAACAGATGTTCACAGAGGAGCTCCAATTCCCTGAACTGTTTTCCTAACATGGCCCATTTACATGGTTTAGAACCTTTATGTCATTAGTTACCCTACAGGACTGGATACATTTCTGCATCTATCCTGAGACACCCGCCCCCTATAACTCTCTTTGGCTCCCACCTCATCAAAGGAGATGCCTCCTGCCAGTATCTTTCCTGCTGCCTCCTTCGTAACCATCTCTCATCTTGCACTACGATGTTTATTTACTTAGTCTGTCTCCTCTTAGCCCTAAGGTTCTCAAAGTTGGGGTTCTTATGTGTCTTGTTTGCTGCAGGCCTAGGCCTCAGCCATGCACGCAGCAAGTACAAAATAAATGTTTGTTGAGTGAATGATCAGAGGAACACTCCATGCTCAGCCCAGGTTTACTAAAACAGCATGTTCTAACCTTTGGTTACTGTGCTTATACATGGCCATTTCCCATGCTGTGTGTTTTTTTTTTTTTTTTTGCTTTTTGGAGACAGGGTCTCGCTTTGTAGTTCAGGCTGGCCCTGAGCTCACTATGGTGCCCAGGCAAGCCACCGCGAACTCAGCAATTCTCCTGTCTCTACCTCCCGAGTGCTGGGATTATAGGCGTGAGCCACCACGCCCGGCATTGTGGTATGCGGTGTTGATTGTTGGTGGGCGTAAGTCTCCACGCCCAGCATTATATGTGGTTACCGGGGATCGAACTCAGGTCCTTACGCTTGCGAGGCAGGCGCCGGAACCACTGAGCTAACCCTCCAGCCCCATGCTGTGTTATTTTATTAGGTCCTTGGGGATTTCATGGCTCCTTAGGATGTTCTGCGTGGGTTGTGGGACCAGCACATTGGCCAGGGGTCCTAGAAGTCCTGCAGCGCCTCTGTAATCAGTTGGGGATGCCATGCCCATCTTAGCTGGCCCTTCTGTGACCCCAGAGGGTCATGTGCCCAGGCTGAAGCCAGGCAGGGGGGCAAAGAAGGCTGCCTGGAGGAGGAGGCCAGGAGCTGGACCTGGAGGAGCATTCTGGCCACACTGAGTCCCTGATGAGAGGTCCAGAAGGGAGAGAGTAGGTGGTACAGGGCATCTGTGATGCTGGGCAGGCCAGGGCAGACCTGTGGGAGTGTGGAGACTTCCCTCAGGTGCTGACTCGGGTGCTGCCCACCACTGTCCAGCTTTTAGGGGAAACTTAATTGCGATCTGCTGGGTACCAGGGCACATTTGAAATCACAAAGCTTTCATATGATGGTATTTTCTTCTCTATAATTTACTGTTCTACCCCCAATAGTAATAATCCTGCCTCCCAGCAGTTTGCTTCTGGCTGGTCTCTTCTCAGACTTGGGCCCGAGGCTTATTTAATTTTTATGATCCAGTTGTCGGCTGTGGAAGAAGATTGGTCTCCAAAGGGGAACTGGGAATCATCCCTTTGGCCAGGGACTCCACCCGGAGCACCCAGGTGCTTAATCTCAAACTGTCCTTTGAGGTACACCTGTCTTTTTGGAGGAGCAGCCAGGCCCAGATCGGAAAGGCACTTGCCTGAGGGCACACAGCCTCCTGGTGGCAGAGGCAAGACTGGGATCCAGGTGTGCCGACTACTTCTGATGTTTTTTAGACTCTGTCACTTTGGTCCCACATTGTGATGGAGATAGGCTGTGTGCTCTGGGTTCTGCCCCACTGTGTGTCCTCGGCTCATTTAACCTCTCAGCAGCCTCAGTTTGCTACCTGTAATCTGGGAAGGAGGACACCCAGTTTGGAGGCTGGCTCCCAAGAAAGGCCTCTGGAGTGTCCAACATAAAAGAGCCTTGGATCTTCCCAGGGCATCGGCCTGGATCTTGTGTCATGGGCACTCTGAGCCTTTGCTGCCTGGGGAGACCCACCGTGTGTGGTTTGGTAGAAGCACCTGGTAGGATGTTTTGGGTGCTTAGTGAACGGTTTTCTCCTCCCAGGTCACGACTCTGCCTCATGGCACCTGTCCCGCCTCCTGAGCACTCCATGAGGTTCACCCCCTGCAGCCCTCATGAGGCATCCTTCTTCAGAGCAGGCTGAGTTGGAGTCCAGAATTTTTCTTCCAGAGCCAGCAATAAGTACAGGAGGTGGAGGGGTGGGAAGGCCCTGCAGGTCTAATCTAATCTCTAGTTAGAACATCTAATCAATGTTCTATTCTAAATGACCCCAAGGGGATCGCTGGGTTCTGAGCCTGTGAATGGGCTGCTCCAGCCCTGCCCTGCCAGACTACCTACCAAACTCGTGTGGGAGGCCCAGGGAAGCTGGCAGCACCCTGGTAGTGTCCTTGTGGCCCTGGGGTCTGATTGTAGGCCTGCAGCCCGCTCCCTCAGAGTTCCTGGGCCCAGCCTTTGTTCCCCAGCACCCTCTCTGCCCTGCTCCCCCTGTTGGCCCCCCACAACTTGCTTCCTCTACCACTTTCCTCCAGGAAGCCCCACCCACCCCAGCCCAGTCTCCAGCCAGTGGGTCGCACTCTGTGTGTCATTGTCTGTTGGCACATCTGTGTCCCTTAGGGGACTGGGAGTCTCTGGGGGGCAGGGTCTGGTGTGGTTTGCTTCCCCTGTTGTCTGGGCGTGAACCTGGGCAACAGTGGGCAAAGTAGTAGGGACATAGGCGGTAGTGAGCAGAGACCAGCACTTAGTGAACCCCACTGTGTGTCTGCTGAGGGTGCCAAGTGCTTTACAGGGACTCACTGGGTCCTCATGGACAGGGAGGACCTTTTTTTTTTTTTGCTTTTGAGACAGGGTCTGCCTTTGTAGTTCAGGCTGGCCCTGAGCTCACTATGGAGCCCAGGCAAGCCACCGCGAACTCAGCAATCCTCCTGTCTCTGCCGCCGCGAACTCAGCAATCCTCCTGTCTCTGCCTCCCGAGTGCTGGGATTACAGGCGTGAGCCACCACGTCCAGCATTGTGGTATGCGGTGTTGATTGTTGGTGGGCGTGTCTCCACGCCCAGCATTATATGTGGTTACCGGGGATCGAACTCAGGACCTTGCGCTTGCGAGGCAGGCGCCGGAACCACTGAGCTAA